>PPHD01014781.1:0-16490 GCA_002909625.1 Bambusicola thoracicus | reverse complement strand
AGATCTCTTGAGAACTAAAAGAAACAAGTATGTACATCATGGGAGCACGACTTAACAGATTAAAAGCAATATATATATATATTTTTTTTTTTATCATCTTAGAAGTTGTCATAATTGCTGTCAGATGAAAGAAAATAAAAAGTGGAAGAAATTCAGATTCAGAAAATCCATGTTGCAATATCCATTATACCTGGGTTCCACATATTGGATCTTCTCTTAGATAAACCCCAGGAGACTGGCCATCCTGAAGGCTGCCAGTGGCTACTTCAGCTAACAAATCCTTAAGGTTTTCATCTTTGCCACTGATCTCCACAGCAGATACTCTAATAGAGAAACGAGTCCCAGTTTTCTCTTTACGTTCATTGATTAATTTGAAGAGCCAAGAAATTGCACAGGGGATGATACCAAGGCTTTGTGTGGAACTATCTTTCCCAATCATCGTAAAAGATTTTCCTAGAATGAAAAGACAAACGTGAACTTAATTCACCTTTCTTGTAAAAGACAGTTTCTCTACATATCACCGTTGTACATTATATGCAATGCCATGCGCTACACAGATAACGGAGAATAACAGATGCAAAAAATGGCAAGTATTTAATTATTAATCCATTACTATTTATTCAATTAGTTTTGCCATTTTTGTAACTCTGACCTACAGCAAATTAGATTTTAAAAACATCTCTGATCTTTTGATTTCCAGCACAATGCACCTATACGTAAACTCAGTCTTGAATAAGCGAATCTGATGTTACATTTTACCTTTTCAAATTAAAACTTACAATCCCAGTGTAGAAATAAACCATGATAAGTTTGCAAAGCTAATTAAAAAGAAATTCTAATCTATTCATATACTCCAGGTTTATTGTTCCAGGAGCTGACAGCATGTAATTACCAGACTGACATAGTAATTAACTGTAACGAATTTGGGAGCTCACCAAGCTTGACATGACCAAAGCAAAATATGCAACCATCTGCACCATTCACAACAGACTGGATTACTTCTGCTACTGTTCCAGAGCATACCTCTGCCTGAAAGAAAGATTGGAGACAAATAAGTAGAAGAGAATATACTGCTATGTTTTTCACTACTCTCCTGTATGAAATGACTCAATATTTTCATATTCTTCCCATTTTTATGGCATCGGTCCTATTATTTCAGTAACTATGCTATCTTTAAAAAAAAAAACAAAACGAAAAAAACCTGCTACTACAGCCTAAAATAGTTTTCAATTCTATTAAACCAATTTTCTTGGAATATTGATTCTATGACTAATGTACCAAACTGAATGCTATCCAACCAGGCTTCCTGCTGGTATAATAGCTTTGCCAAGGCTATTCAGCAATAGTAGCAACTCCACTGAAATTAAGCTACTCAGGAGTGCTCACAGAAATTAAAAACACATTCATACTGGAGAAAATACATTAAGATCCCTGAATAAGATTTCATAGCATCACATTTTCCTTTTCCAGGGCAAACAGTATCATCAATAACTTGCTAAAATACCTGAGTGTATTAAAACCTGTTTATCCACATCAGTGAAGGTTTCAAACATACAACATGATGATGTATTAGGTACAGCAACTGTGTGGGGTGGTGGAGGCAGGGAAAGGTTTAAATATGTAACTACAGTGAAACGATAAAGCTGTTTGTAGGCTCTTGGCAGTAAGCTTGCCTCGAGGAACGGTGCTTGCATAGAAGTGGGTGGGCTGGCCAACATCACCCAGAAACACCACAAATAGTCCACTACGAACACATGAAAGTGCCTAGCCCAAACCAGAGGGCAGTGATCCACAGGGCCTGTGTCAAAATCAGCACAGCAGCTGGCTGTGATCAGCCACCCTGCATGAAGGGCTGGCCATGGAAGTTTCAGCATCTGTAAGAAAAAGCCATTTCCAGTTCTAGACCAATGTTGACATAATAGTTCCAAATCTCTGCACAAAGACACCATTTGGGTTTATGAAGAATTTCAATACCAGACTACTGGTGTAGTTACCATTGCATTAGGAATGGATCTGTGTGGGAAGCATTCTCCATCTTTAGTGCTGGCTAGAACTTAGATCTCATCTCATATTTTTGTATCTCTACTTTGGAACCCAAAAAGTAAATAAAATCCTAGGAGAAGATATGAGTGTGGGATTCTGAGCTACACCTCAATATCTTTTCTCAACATTAATGTATCTTTATCACCTTGAATATTTTGTGTTTTATTTTCTTTCAGTAAAATCTAACCTTAATAAGAACTCCCTGAAAACAAAAGTCCTGTCAAATACCCACCACGCCATCTACATATCAGATTTAATGCCTGGGACTACTACCGTAGAAATACAGCCTTTTGCAGGGCATGAGAGGCACACACCATCAGCACTACCATCAAGATAAAATACTTGGTCAAAACCATAGAATAAGCAAACTGGAGAAGGTGATGAAAACATAAAAGCTCCCTAACTACTTCGGCATAGCAGTACCATGGGGTTAGCTGTATCTCTTCTCCTAACAGCAGCATTTAGCACTTAACGTTAAGTACATGCTCATTACCCACTGAAAGCAGTGGAGAAGGAGATTCTTTGTGACATCAAATGGGTTAAAACTTAACTGGATGGAAAAGTGAACTTCAAATTGGCCGTCTCTTTCACCAACAAAAGAAAACACACAAAGATAATTCAGTCAACAAATCCATTTCCCTTTATTTACATCTTAGCTAAACTGAAAACCTCTGTCTATGAATTACTGTTGTGTGTGGCTTTTTTTCCAAGCTTTAGGCAACTCATTCAAATAAAATTCCCCAGAAACAGAAAGTACTCTAAAGGCAAATCAAATGCAAAAGACTCAGGACATTTATGCAAGTGACTCGAGTACCTGTGAAGCATCCTGTGGGAAAACTGCATCAAAGGCAAACATCTTCGGGACAGCAACAACACCTCTTCTGTGACCTCCATTGGAAGGCCCACTTGCCGCTGGATCATACAGCGTGATTTGCTTTTTTCGAGGATCTACCTTTAGGAAGGACATGGATTCGGATGTTTCATGTGCTCCTTGAGAGGGACAAATCCTTACCATCACTTTCACCTGCAGATATTCAGAAGAAAGTGACAGCTTTATTTGCAAGCTAAAACACATGTGTAACATTCCTCCCTAATACGCTCCCCCCTCCCAAGACACGATCATTTGTATTACTTAGGTGTGTCAGGACAACCGTGGGACAAAACCAGAGCCAGATTTTTCAGGCTGGTTTCCACCTGGGGGTTTTCAATAGATTAGCTTTCAAAGGTGCACTTTGTCCCTTCTGTTGACTCTTCCAGTTTCACCGTTTCAATTTCCAAATGTCTGATCTGCAGGTATAATCCACTGTAGGCGTAATAGCATGCCTAAAGAAAAGAAAACTCTGATCTCCTAGCTTCTATGTGCTTAATGTGACCAAAAGTACAGCCTGAACCATTCCAAAAATCCATGTGAATAATGCAAAGCTGAGAGAGCTAGCACATTCAAGCTGAACTAAATCTGGAAAGTTTCAATTTCTTTTTCACATTACTGTAATAAACAGGTGCCTCTCTTATAGCTTTCCCAGGCAGACACCTTTGCGCTGTTATTGCTAGGCAGCTTGGTGGTTAGCTGAAGATTTAATGGCAGTCTCAAAGAAGGGAAGAAAAAAAAACAAACATTAGAAGCTTGAAAAGAAACTACTCACAAAGTACATTTTTACTCCTACATATGGCATTATAAGGCAGCACTTTCAGACATGTTGGCTGTGATTTCCCAAGCAGCTCGTGGGAGCCAAGTGACCCAGTCTCACTGAAGTTTAGCAAAGGCTGCACACCTGCTTCTTCTAGGCTTCCTGGAAGTCATACTCCTATTTTGAAAAGCCACGAAATACTGCCTCACACCTATTTACGACCATTTATCCTTACAAAATGCTCCCAGGTCAGAAGCAGTGTATTTTACACACCTGGCACTGCAGTAAATGACTATTACAGGAGCAGCGTCACTCAGCTGATGAACAATTCTGCACTGCCCAGCAGATCAAACTTAAAGGGAAGCTATTCTTGGCCAGAGTAACTCTCCCTGGCCAATGTAAAAAGCTTCAAAAACAAGCTGAACAACAGTATTACACACTCTTCTAGCTAACAAATTGATTCCCCAGCAGCAGTGGGACACCTCGTTTTGCTGGGTCAAGAGTCTCCACAGCTGTAATGCACCACAGCCAGCCAAGCTGGAACAATCCACACACCTTCGCTCTCAAAGCACCCATCAGGACCTGCATGTTCTATAATGCAACTACTGACCCAAACAAAATACCCACTCCTCCTTCTATAGCGCTTGCATTCAATTTGGATGGAGAGTGAGAGATAGCAACCTCTCTACTGCAAATCTACCAGATGACACCTCCAAACAGAGAGAACAGAGTCATTTGCTGATTTCATACTCAGCTCTAGCCCCATGCTGGATGTTGCATTGGAAGATGGGCTGGAAAGCATGCATCTCCAACAAAGAAAGAGCCTCCTTTCCAGTAACTTGTTTTTGTTAAATTTAATGTTAAAACTGTCAGAGCAATTTGGGTCTAAGAGCCTGAGAATACTCTAAGTCATGAGAGTACTATTTCATTAAAATTGTGTGCTTTTATATTACTGCCATATTCTCTTTGTCTTTACCAAAAAAAAAAAAAAAAAAAAAATGCAGTTTGAAGTCACCACCTCCCCATCAGTCCTGCACCCTAAACAATAATGGCAAAGGAAGACCTGAAGTGGAAAACACACTTCGGCATAGCATGGTTGGGAAATGTTGGCCCCGCAAGCACTGCATGGAACAGACCCCAGAGCAGGCTGAGCCATCCTCTAGGTCTGCCGCTCATACCTGACAAGGTGAGAAGGTAACAGCATATATCCCTGGCACTTGGTGCACACAAGTGAAATATAGTGCCCAGACCAGGATGAGTCACAATGGACAGGTGAGTGCAACACTAAGCACTGCACAAACCATCCCTGCCTTTATCAAGGACAGCTAATTTGATGATTTTCATCTCATTCCTCAACTGTTCCATTTCTCCAGCTCACAAGTATGCTCAGAAAGCAGCTATAAAAGCTTTTTCCCCCCCAACATTTTTTTCTAACAAAGAGTTTAAGAAACAATTGATCCCCCCAGTAAGCACTGCAAGAGGCTCCACCAAAGGCAGCAGCAAATTCTTCCCCCTATTCACTCAAGCAATCCCCCTCTTCTTTTCCTTCCACTTTTGCACTGTTGTGAATATGAAAATACTGTCCCTTTTACACTGATATACATATAAAAATGCAGTGCCGGAAAATAATTGAACCTCAGAACAAATGAAATAACTGTTTCAAAAGCAAAGTGCATCAGAGGTGACAGACTCAAGGCTGCTTCCCTGTAAAAGCTCCATAGAGGCAGTTTTGTGTGTTAGCCTCTTAGTTCAACCTTGACATGCAACTGAAACACCCAGAAAACAATCACCCTAAAGAAAAAGAGAAATACATATATATGTATGTTTTTGAAGACCCAAAAAGCAAGTTTCTTCCATCAGAGTGTTGCCCCCTCTAATAAAAAGATGGTTTCAGTCCCCGAAAAACTGCGTGTCAGATCAGCTTTTTGAGACCAGCAGAAAGGTACCAAAATCTCTTCCCATAAGGGATCAGATTCCAACTCGTAACAACCTTCAACGGTCATATTCATCTTTACAGTGAAAGCTTCCGAGAGAAATGTAACTAGAGAGCACGGGGGCAACATCTGCACTGCACTCAAATGTGGGGTGTTTTTTGCTTATGAAATTAACGACAAGAATTAAATGCAACAACATTAATTTCAGGCTCACTCAGGATTACATCCTCTGTTGGCAGATGTTCAGCAGTATGGCCACTTCTGATGCGGAGATCCAACTGCAGCAGTACCAGCTGCTGGTAACACTTGCATAAAGCAAAGAAACCACAAGAGGAGGAATTTAAAGAACAAATGAAGAAACAGAAAATGAAGACAAGTTGGAAAGAAAAAAAAAAAGAGGAGAGATGAAAGTAATGCCAACATGGAAGGGAGCGCACACACACACACACACACACACAGAAAAAAAAAAGAAAGGAA
Organism: Bambusicola thoracicus; assembly: GCA_002909625.1. Classification (NCBI taxonomy): domain Eukaryota; kingdom Metazoa; phylum Chordata; class Aves; order Galliformes; family Phasianidae; genus Bambusicola; species Bambusicola thoracicus. Next base: position 10,408 of record PPHD01014781.1, on the reverse strand, counting down.
AAGCAATAAGCAATACAAATAAGGTGATCCCCGAAGAGTCATCTCAGGCTGTGAACATCTCTGCCTTGGCCACTTTTAGACTCCATAAGGAGAGCTAAGATGGCAAATGCTTCCTGAGACAAGGATGAACCTCTGTGATATAAACGGGAATTCTTAGTAACTCACTGCATTGTTCTTTTCTTTCAATGTCACACACATATGCAGAATAAGAAAATGAATTACAGGTAAAAGTTTATAATCATAAAGGATGCTGTTTAGAGACTCAGTAATTAACTGACTCTAATCCTGTGGGTTTTGTACGCTGGGGTTAACACCCAATTGGACCTTCCAAACTTATGTTTCCACAGGAAGTAGGAGGTGAGCAGAATTTCTGAAGGAAATCCTATTAAAATCAAAAGTGTTTGGGAAAAGAAGATGGCAAACATCCTGAATATGCTGCTGAAGGATAAAGAAATAAATGAGCACAGAATTTGGAAAAGCCCTGGGAACGGGTGGCATAAGGTCACAAGTCCACCCCCTCAACACAACAATGGGTATAATGTAAACTGTCACTGGCAAGAATGGGAGAAAGATTCATAACAATCAAGGGGTTTTTTATTATTATTACTATTTATTGAATTTATCTTCCTACACTGGAAGTTAGTGCTCTGAAAGCACACACCTGCAAACCAGAATCCCCTTTCTCCAGACACGGGGAAAACCCAGTAGATGGACACTGAAGCATAAAAACAAACATCATAACACTGTTTCATACATATATAAATAATTTTAAGTGAGACAAGCTGGGAAAAGGCAGATTTATCAAGAAAAAAAACTCATTTGCAGTGTTAGAGGGAGAAAAAATAAACCCTTATGTGAGTTACAGTGGCTATTACTGAGACCCATATAGTTTTAGAAACATCTGATGAGACCACTAGAGAATCACAGATCCTGTTAAAGACTCAAATATCAATAACCTGTGGGAGCCTTAAGCCAAAGCTCTGGACTTTGACATTTTTTACCATTCTGAAAGTTAAATATAGATGTATATTTAACAGTTCTGACCTAAACATTGAACCTCCTCAGAAATGGAGGAATATACAATCCTGGCTGGCACCACTCTTTTTCCTCTTACAGGCCATCACTACTGTCTACCCCATTTCACACCTAATGGTCACCAGGAGAGACCTTTTGCCCCCTTCCCATGTTCCCATGCTGAGACCTCTAGGAGCACCAGCCCTACACATCCTCTTCACGTGGGCTGGTGACCTCCACACTTCCCTTCACGTAATGTACCAAATGGAGTTAAGAGAGCAAGATGAAGGAGTGACAGCAACCTAAGCAACAGGCTGGCTGCAGGACAGGTCAAGGTAGTGCAAAACAACAAGGATATGTCAGTGTCAAAAAGCAGGTTTGGAAAAAGCAAAAGACAGGCCAAAAAACTGTGAAAACCAATTTTCAAGGCAACTCTCTGACAGGAAGGCATGAATGTGAGACTGATGGCCAGAGACAAGCTAGCAGTCTTTCCTAATACATCCCTTATATTTTGGATATGCTGAACTGAATGGAAATTCAGCAAAGCCATGCATCAGTGAACATGAAACTCCTCAAAGACCAGTGAGGCAAGCATCATCTCAGAAGAAATCATATCAAAGGCTGATTTTTTAAGAGAAAAGAGCCAGTGATAGAAGAGAGAATGACACAAACCTACACAATTTTAGACAGAAACAGCCAAGAGACTGAGACAGTCAGGTTCACATTGATCATTACCCTGTAATCAAGAAAGATGGAAGGGCTATCGACATTGATACCAGAGAAAGGGGAAGGACTATCACACTTGAAACAAAGAAATAGAGTATTTTGATTCCATCCCTAATACTACCATAGACTCTTACAGTATTGTTTCAGGGGACGTTTACAAAATATACAGCATATATCATCAAGTTGATCTCTCATCTTTCAGTGAAGCAAAGGATGCCAAATAATCTACAGAGTTTAATTTGGGGCAGACATGTAGACAGAAAAAACTCTACTAATCCACCAAGTAATTACCATACTCCATGGCATTCTGAATGCTGAGGAAATTAAGACCCTGACCCAGCCAAGTATGTTAACAGAAGCATAACTGTAACATATGGTGCTTCCTTTGGAATCAATGGATGTGCAGTGTTCGTGTGTTTATGGTGATGCTTTGTTAGCATTTGATGCTTATACAGTTAAGTTTCATATCAAACAGAACAAGGAGAAAAAAAACCAGAAGGAATGTATTAAAAGCATGTAAGATTTTACAATATATGGGCTCAAGCCTTGTTGTTTTTTTCTTTTTTTCTTGCTAAAATAAGCTCTCTGACTTTATCTATCTGTAATTTGGGAAAGTGCTGGCACCATACTGGAATCTATTCTAAAAATGCTGATTGTATTCTACATTGCAACAGTATCATAATCCCTAAATGAACAAGCAATTTGGTCTTTAGCAATAAATGTCATTATATCAAATTTGAATGGACACTAAATATTCCCTGGAAACACACATCTTTGACAGGCATCACGCAGCCAGGAAGTTAATCTTGTCCAATGTTCCCAAAATGGCGTATAACAGCAGGTTAATTAAATAACTATGTTTAGACATCATCCACCATTCTGAATTGAGATTTCTCAGCAAGAAATTACGAAGAATTCACATTCAGTTGAATAAAGGCCATTTTCCAATGAAATCACTTGTTTCTCCACTACAGTCTAAATCAAATTAGAAAAGTCTTAGTTCAGAGCCAATATTTTTCATGAATTTAATTGTAACTGACAGATATATAACCCTTGCTAAATTGGTAGTTCTTACAAGCCTTTCACATACTGCCACTACCAATGGATGGCAAATTTATATGCAAAATTGCTATGCTAGCATAGACCATTTAGCTCCCCTGGGACACCCTTTAAAAAAAAAAATCACTTCTGTATTGTACTCTATTAAAGAAGGATTGATTCTCCACTCCCAGGAGACATGAAGAAAATTATTTTATTTTTAAAAGGTAAAAACAAAACAGAAAAAATTGCATATTTCAATCTAATCTTTGACGTTTTTGTTGAAGTAGTTCAGTGCATTTCAGCAGGGAGGCACGTACTTTTTACTATATAGGGCTACATGTGTGGATTGAAGAGTACTTAGTATGATATGTGATTTATATCAGAAATAACACTCTAGTCATTAGGAAACAAGCAGCAATAAAGATGACAAAATTAAGTACCTATTTGTTATCCGTCATCAAACCATCGTAAGAACCAGTGAATGGGACATACAGCACACTTAAGAAAACCCTGCATGATCAGTAAATCATATTAGCAGTACATAAGCTCTGGCTTGGTAAAGCATAAAAGAAAGTAGATGTCTAAAACACATAAATGGAGACCAATATGTCAGACGTGTCTGTTGGACAGGTACATACAATTCAGGTTTTCTATAAATGCGCCCCCTCTATTGTCTCACATAGGAGGCTTCTGTCATTCTAACATAAAAAAAAAGAAAGGATCCTTGAAAGAGACAAGCACTTAAAGTTGCTGTTATAAGTGATGCGGTATTATAAAGAATGAGCTGAATAGAACTCCAGAAAAAAAAAAAAAAACATTTTGCATGAAAAAGGTTTCCTACCATGCTAAAGAAAAATAGCAAATTAGAATGCTACACAGCAGCCACTGTAAAAAGGATGTCTTTTTTAATACCACAATATGATAAATTACTTTAAGTAGCACATTAATGTCAGAAATCGAGCACAATCTAACTTCTTTCCAGTGACAATATTAAATGGCTTTCAGACGTCTTTCCTACTATTCTGACATTAAATTTAATAACACCCAGAGAGACCACAAAAATGATTCAGTTACAAGAATCATAGTGTATTGGATCATTGCCTTTTAAGTAGGATTCAGCTAAACGATTCGGACTCTGCTGTTTTTGGCACGTTCAAGTGAAAGGTATGAAATCTGTATTGCAACATCTATTGGTAAGGAGCAAAATTCCTTTTATATTTAGCTTATATTGATAATGGGATTTTCCTTTGTGCATGGGAGTTTGATAATTGTTGATCATATAAAACGTCTCAGACAGACTTACAACTCCAGATTATTATTTTAGTTTCTTTTTAAACTTTCTACTGCTTGCTGTTCCTGAATACTGAAAACCCTGCAAGAAGCTGTAAGAGTGTATAACCTTTTGCACTCTTAGCAAAGAAAAGCAAGCATAAGGCATAATTAAAGATTTGTATCACAGGATAAATCCACACACTTCTGCTGCATTTATGATAATAGATAATCTGGTACTCGTGAAATGTAAAAGAAGTTAATAAGATATTTACTACCAACCTTCCAAGACATTACTTGAAACAATGAATTATAAACAGAAATTGCAAAAGATACATAACTATAGGACCTCTGCTGTAGTGAGTCACTAACATATTCAACCTCTGCAAAAGCCACATAGTTACATTTCACCGCAGTAGAACTGCATGATATGCATGGAGATTATGATGTTAGATAAGAACAAATTTAAACCTTGGGTTCGCACGATCAGTAATTGAGTTCAAGTGCAAGAACTGGACACACAGTCTTTTCACATCCCTGCCCCCTCCAGCAGTTCTGACAATACACAGTTACAGTCTTTGCTGAGCTGATGCTCAGTTGAGTGAGTTCCTTAGATTCAACTGCCCTCTACCCCAGTTCAGAATAACTCTTACTCATTTGTTTAACTTTGAAACCAATTGAAAAGGACTTAATGCATAGGGAATCTCTACACTGAACCTGTGCTTTGGCTACAGCAAAGGTTATTTGACAGGATAAGCAAATATTCACGGTAGGGCAGCTCTGAAGGTGAAAATCAAATAAGGAACTTAAAATTCCAGGTACAGATGCTAACGTTTGTTGAGGCCTTTTATTTTCTCCAGAGGTTTAGGTCCAGACCTGTGCTGGCAGCAAAGCACACCATTACTGTTTCTGCATGCAGTGGTGTTAGATCCAGCAACAGGAACAGCTCACCTCTGATAGGGTCCTTTAAAAATACATACACGGAGAGTAGGGAAAATCACTATGTTTTCTTAGTTCTTACTATCCTTTATTAAATTTATTATAAGTTAATATAACAAGGAAGAAAGTCAGTAAAGAAAAACATAAGTGGCTGTTCAAATATGATGAGCAAGAAGAGGACTGTGTATTTATATCATACTTTCAGAGACCCCCTTACAACCAAAGATGGCTTATTCTTGCTTCCCGAACAGTCAATACAGCACTTCTACAGAAGCTCAGATTCATTATAACAAAAATAATACTGTAGTTTCCATGATGGCTAGTAAAACATGTTACAGTCACTACTGATTTATTTACAATTAAGCATCTGTGCATCCAGAGTTAGAGCTGCTTTTTTATATACATTTCCTCGTGTTAGTTAATATTTAAAGTTCATCTGCCTCTTTATCCTCCCAATAATCTCAGCACAATGAGATCTTTCTGCAAGTTCTCATAGTCAGTTGTAGCTTTGGCTAGCCTGAATAGGTAGCTTCGCCAACTTACACAAATCATTTAGGAAGACAGCAAACAGCATGGACCTCCATTTGACACCATGGGTAACTTTGCTCCAGTGCTGAATCTAACCTTTTGTTTCCTATCCACTATTAAGCCACTAGAGAATACACGACAGCTTAGGGTTTTCTGAGAAATCTAGGTCAGGGCACTTGTCAAAAGCTTTTTCAAAACCCAAATACACTCAGTCAACCAGATCACCCCATTCAAATGCTTGCTGACTCTTCTGTAGAGCTCTAACATACGTGTCCTGCCCATAAAAGCCCCATCAAATAATCTCTACTATACTATATTAATCTCTCCTTGCTAATTTTGATCTTTATTATTGTTTCAACAACTTTGCCTGGTTGCCTAGCCTGATAATCAGGCTTGCTATGCTTCCAGGTTCCCTTTGGAGCCCATTTTTCTCTTCTACCTCCAAAGTGACATCGTATTTTCTACACTCTCTTCCTATGTATCTTGTAAATGCACTACATTGAATATGAGATAAGAGATAATCTTGAACAATGGTGGATGGAGTATTTAAAAATGACCACAGGTAGGAAAATATAGAAAGCCAATCATAATGGACATTGTTAAATGTTTCAACATTGACTTAAACAAGTACTTTGCTCTGAGCTTTGAAGAGAATTACAACAGGAATGAGACTACCTAGCACGTGTCAGAACAGATTAACAGTTACTCTGTGCAGGATCCTGGCCTTGTTCACTAGCTCCCTCTTAATATAAATGGTATTTCCCCATAGTTGATGTATCATTCACCACTTCAACTTTTTACGAAGGCAGCTACACTGCTCCCATTCATCAATCACTGACACTTGATGGGTTTCCAGTTTATTTCTACATTTTTCATTCTCACGTAAAGTATACATTTCTCCTTAAATGTTATCTCTTCAGCCCCTCACAATACGAAAAGTTATATTGGTGTACGGTATCCTGTCATATTCTGAAAGAAGTCATGTGATGAGAGGGATGTTACAACTTGTCAAGGTATCTGTGCTCAAAAGAACCAGTCCCTTGAAAAGAGTAAGGACTGGTCCTCAAGGGGTCATTCTCAGGTTAGTACGGTTAAGTAACACAGCCATCAATACTGCTGCATTCTCACCTACACAGCAGATACCAGCAAGAAAGCAGTCCTCCACATCAAAAATAACCATGAAAGACAAAACAGTAGCATGCAGGGAGGTGAAAAAGGAAAACACTGCCTCAACAGCTGCCTAACCCACTGTAATTGCAAGTAATAACAGGGCCAGGCACACTGCTGACCTGAGAACAATCACACAAACCAAAGAAAAAGCCAGCCACAGCCACGGCTGCTGCAGTAGGAAAAACTGACTCCAGAATCCAACATTGCTTCTATCCACGTGTTATCTCATACTTACTATTGGACAGGCTGCAAGAAAAGTGTGAGGAAAGAGACAAACAGGAGGAGTGTAAAGTGGAAAGCTGTTAGAAGAGGAGGGACCAAAACGTAACAGGATCACAGCACATCTGCCAGCATTTGCCAATTGCTCTCACAGTTGCAGTGATACTTAAAGTGAGGAAGAATGGTAGTTACTTTATTCTTATCATTACCATAAGGAGAAACTAGGCTGGATAAATCTTGATTAGCAGAAACTCGTTAAGAGGAAAATACAACGGATAATGTAACCACTGCAACAGTGAACTAAATATTACCAAAAGCAACTTGGCATTGCTCAGAGAAGATGAACCTCAGTATTCAGGGCTAAAGAAATAAATTCTACATAGGACTGAAATTTTTCTTAGACCATAACATCTAAGAATTAGAATAAACAATATTTCATTTTTGCTGGGTTTACTTTTTTTGTTTTGTTTTTGTTTATACAAAAAAAAATACATTGTTGAGTTATAATTCATAAAGTTGCAAAAAAATGAATGGGTTTAAGATGTATTACACATTTTAAACCATGGGTTAGAGAAGATGCCTTATTACCTTATTTTTTTGAGGAGTGTTAAAACTAGGAAATAGCACACCCCATCACCATTTTGACACTCTTCAGTCTTAACTCACATATGAACGATGCTATTAGCAGAGAGTTCTTGTTGCCAGCACAGCACAAGGGCTTTCCAAATGTTGGTCAAGTACATGACGAAAAGTCCACAGCTGAAGTCTTGGGCCCAAACAAACAGTACTTTCAATAATATTTTCGCAACTGAGACAACTGAGGCTCAAACACCAGCTTGTTGATCCATAAAAACTGAGAATTCTTTAGTGCAATCTGCCAGACAAGACAGAAATACAAGCCACACTGCCAGCATGCTCTCTCTCTCTCTATATATATATATATGCCCTGGATCATGTGGTCTATCTAGTCTATGTAACTTTTCCATCAGTTAAATATATATATATATTCCATGCTTGAGAAGCTCATGCAGTTTAGCAGGTGTGCAAAGCCCTGGTCTGTGGGTTGGTGCAAGGTCCCGCTTTGATCTGCTGCATACTGGTAGCCCTTTGAAAGATGTTTTCTCTGCTCCCTGATTAAAAAGGTTGGTAGACCACATGACCTAAGGCATGATTTCCTACCATCTGGGATCGTTCACTTGATGTTTAGACTTTGCTGATCTGTCTGAAGACGTCAGCTAAACCAGAGTTTTCTGCAAGGCACAAGTCATACTGATAAGCTCCACTGACCACCCTCAAAGTGTAAGAGAAAGGCTTCACACAGCTGTAGGCGTGTGAGTGCGGTGAGGTACAGAGACGGTTCTTTGAGCTGTCAGCACAGGGAGATGTAAGCACACTTTAAAGGTCTTCCTAAGCCCAAGAGCCTCAGAAATGCAATGCTCCACATCGCTCCTCATGCCACAGCTAAGTGCTAAGCCTCAGGGAAAATAGGCAGGCTCTAATGGGCTCTGCTAAAACATAAGCAAAGAATGGATGTTCCTTGACAAACTCTTCTTCCACCTCAGAATCTCTACTGTGCCACGTTTGCTGCATTCCACCATTTAATACTGCATCACTTTTCTAACACATTTCAAAAATAGGAGCAGAAACCACATTTTCATGTACACATTTCCACCTGCTTAAAGATAAATAGAAAACAAAGCAGTAATTGGGGTTATCACAAACTCACCAGCTTAAGAGAATACAGAGTATTCTCTGAGAGTAACAGCGTGTCAGCTATAAGAATTTAGGCTGACAATCTCTTTATGTTAATACTGATTTCTGTGGTTAGTCAAGGTGCACATTTGAGCTTTCTTATGCACATTAAGTATTTCAATTCTATCTTCAAACACCAATCGCTTGTAACTTATGTAAATAAGTATTCAGACTGTCATGTAGGTGATTAAACTGTTATAAATATGAATAAAGGTCTAAGTAATTAGGTTGTATTTTAATTAATTTTAAATAAAATTAGCACAAATTTTACAGTTTGAAAGGTGCTAGATTTCCCAAGCTGGAGACACATCTATTTCTCTCTAGCCATTTGATCTCCACAGAATTACTCCTGGTTTACACTGACATGTGAAGCAGAGGAAAACCAAGCACCCGTGGCTATCTCCTTTACTCACTGTAACAGACAGCATCAGCAGCTGAGCCTTGCTGGTAACAAGGAGACTGCTTCTGCCAAAGCTAACACCTGTATGCACACTGGTTTTGAACCAAAGAAATCAAAAGAAATTCTGTCTCGTGTTTTAAGAGAGGAAAGGACAAAACAACCTTTGTCAGTATTGTTGTGAGTGATGTTAACTGGTTTCAGCATAGCCAAAATTTATGCACTGAGTCTGCTCTGAGGCTGCAAACATTTTCCAAAGTCAACAAATGATAACAGCTCTCAAGCATATTCAGACAGGTGTGTGTACCTCTCTCATCCAAGACCATTCCCTTGAGCCTATCCAATCGTGTCCTAGGCTGAAAGCTTCCAGCCCCATTAAAATTAATCTGGACACCTATTTTAAAAAATTGAAATCCAAAGTTACCTTTCCAATGCCAGGGTTGTCCTTGATTTTGGACACAGCTCTCAGAAGGCATGGTGGTGCTGGGGGAGGACAGAGCTGCAGGATGCCACTAAAGTTAGTAGCATAAATAGAGAAGTCGTGTGTGTGTGGCAGGGGTGGATGGTATTTCTTTCTCTTCGAAGACAGGTTAAGCTTCTGTGCTGCTCTGTATAAAAGCAATAGCAAGAAAGGACAATGTTACTAGGTGTTAATGGCAATCTTGACCAGACAAACAGATGTTCACTGTCATCATTGCCTCTTTTAACAAATCAAGTCATTGCATTCTAATCTGATTCAATAAGGACAAAACATCAGGGGACTAATAAAAGGAAATATGGGTAGAAAAAATATGAGTGAAGTATTCAGTTAATTTCTCCCTCAATAGAATTTCAATTATAACACAACTTTCCTCTCCTCCCCCCAGCAGCTTGACAGCTGAGCCCTAAAATGCTAAAATCTCACTGATGTAATAAAAAGTTGAAATAATCCCCTTGTCACTGTAAGGACCAGATGGACTTTGCTGGTGATAACATTATGGAAGCAATGCTTTGTACAGTACAAGTTACTCAAGACAGAGAATGACACTTCAAGTCAGCTAAGCCTAGATCCTATCTTGTTGGCTGCACTGAAAATCCTCAGATAACGGAAAATTTCCTTCAAGAAAGATTGGTCTCTTCCTCCTCAATTCCATTCTTCCACATTAAAAGGGAAAGCTATTAGAGAGACATGCTTTAATGTTTAAAATGATAATGATCCTGCTTTTGAAATGCAGAATTTCAAAACATAAAAGAGGAAGGAGAAATTAAAACATAAAATTAAAATTCTAACATTCTTCCTTGTGATTAAGAATAGCAACAAAATCAGTTTTCACGCTATTCCCCACCAGCAACACCAAACAGCATAGCAAAAAA
>PPHD01014780.1:0-16491 GCA_002909625.1 Bambusicola thoracicus | reverse complement strand
CTGTGATAGCCCAAATCGACACGTGGCGCCCCACAGCAGACTGGAGCACATCTCCAAATACACATTATGTTTAATAATAACAGTAAACGTTTGGCAGATCGTATTTTCAGTTTCTTTCTGATCCTTTTGAAGGCAATAGAACGATTTCTTGAAGTTCTACACAGCACATATAAAAACCCCAAGGTTCCTTGAAATAAAACTAAGATTCTCATACAGCAATTATTTCCACATTATAGGAAAAAAAGGGAAAAAAAAAAGAAGAAAAAACCAACACTGTAGTCAGAGTTGAAGACATTGAGCCATTTCTGGGGTAGATGCAAATCAGAGCCACCTGAGCCAGTTCTTCTATCCATCCTTCGTGCAGGCATTCTGCTTTGTTTTAAATAACATCTATTTTCTTTCCTCACCTATACAGTAATCACTTCATGAGAATTTGAGTCTGTGGGCTTGATTTTTCACTTAGCTGTTGGTACGTGCATATGAGCTCTGGACAGAAAGTGAAGCTGGAAGGCAGTAACTAGGCATGGGAACTGAGATACAAGAATGCCTGACGCAGCCCTTTGCTGGGTGACGCGTCCTTCAGCCCAGGCCCTGTGTTCAGCGCTCCCCATGGTGATGGGCTCTTTGTCACGCTGCGCTGCTCCACAGGAAGCTGTGGCTGCATGGAGAAAGGTGTACTTCCAATTGCCCAGATCTCATTAGACTCTACAAAACCATGCAGATGCTGCAACTTGGGCAAACACAGCAGCACAGCCTGCAGGAGCTTGCTGCTGGTTAAACAAGGAGAAAGAAAAGCGCCCATCTCCTGCCCTGGGCAGCCACAGGACAGCACAGCCATAGAGACACGTGTGGACACACTGCCACCTATGCTCAGCAGTGCTGTGCCTCTGATTCCACCCAGCAGGCACCAGTGTGAGCACAACACTACGCCCTGATATAAAACATGCAGATACTATAGTGTACAGAACATACTACAATTTAATTCAAAGCTCTTTTCCCTCACCCCACAAAGCCGTGGTGCCTGTGCACATGTAAGCATGCAGCATTCTCTATGGGGTCCCCCAGTGCCATCAGGATGTTGCAGACCCATGAAAAGCTAGCAGCAGTCAGGAAGCCATGGTTCCAAGCCATCATCATTACTAAGCCACATTCTGACCTTCCTCTGGCCATCTTCCCATCTATTTCAAGTTAAAAACTCTTGCAGACAGGGGCTGCCCATCACTGCATGAACATTTGCCATGTGGCAGGGTGGGGACCTGACATCAGCTGGCTCCTGGGGTGCTCCTCTTTTCCCTGAAGCAACGCTGCCTTTTGGCACACCCAGCAAAGCCATCGTATTTCCCATCATGGAACTGCCCAAGCAGAGCTGGTACCCCTTCCTTCCCACACTCAGCCCCGGCGTCTCTGGGCAGGCAGACTGCATGCCCTGGAGGCATTTACACCTTCCTAATCGAGGCTGCCCGGCCTCCCTTCCCCCATGTCCCCAGTACCAACCCTCTCCCCAGCCTGCGAACAGCCCCTAAGGTTAGGTTTTATATTTCTTATCCACTGGCCCCTCTACTCCCACCAAGTCAAACTTCAACCAAACAAAAAAGAAAACAGAGAGAAAGAAAGAAAGAAAGGCAGGCCCCGAGAGGCTCCCGGTTGTTCCAATCAGGTCACTGTTTCCATACCAATTAGGACAGATGCAAAGCACATTATTAAAAATAGGTCTGCAGACCCATCTATGTTGATTATTGTCCTCTGTTTCCGTCCCCAGCCAACTCCGTTAATTAATAAAGAAACTGCCAGGGAAGGAGGGGGAGAAAGGGTGGCAGGGATTCCCCTGACTGGAGCCTCCTGTTCAGAGAGTTCAAGAGAGAAATTGGACACTTGAGCCCCTCTGCCATTTTCCATTGTGTGTGTTTTTCCTAATGAACGGTTTAGTGATGCAGGGCTGGAAGTCAGCTTTCCCCCACCCCCACTAACTACCATCCATCATTAAGTGACCCAGTAAGAGGCATTGAGTACTTAACCCTCTCTAGAAGAAGTCAGATTGTTGTGGGGCTGGCTTTTCCTCTCCAACCATCCCTTCGCTCCCCATCAGTTTGCCTTACTCTAAAGCCATGTCAGCATTTTCTGGAGGAGATTGTTCTTCCTTAGAGAAACCCTAAGAAAAGGCAGCAGGAGTGACCCCAGAGCCAGCCTTTGTACAGAAGAGGAAGCACTCGTGGTGGAAAACCAGGGACGAGCTCCTGGCTTTGTTGAGACCAGTGGAGGCAGGATTTTCCTCCCAAACTATCTGCCTCAGAGGGCAAAGAAGTCGATGGGGAGATGGCCCTGTAGGCTGTGAGGGACTCTGCTGATCAATATACATGCTGGTAATTTGCAAGAGGAGAAAGAATACAGTCAGTAAAAGTCAAAGAGGGCTGTGAGAAGCACAAGTGATAGATAGTACTTGCAACAGAGAGAGCGCTTGTCTCCTTCTAATTCTGCTAGCCCTGCAGGACTCTTCTCCAGCCAAAACTAATTTATCTTCATAATCCTTCCTCAAAACGCAGGACAATGTTATTAGTCCCATCTTGACAGTGGGGAAACTGAGTCAAGGACAAACTAACCTGACCAAATTATTAAATGAGTCAGACAGAGCTAAAATTGGAACTACACAGTCCAAGGTTTCTCAGCCGGTGCCTTTGCTTTAAAGCAGAAGTTAGGGGGAGGCAGAGAGGTTAAATGAACCATTATCATAATTAGACTTGATGAAAGCAAATCTGGGGTTGGGCCCAAGATGGCAGATCACGTTTACCTTGGATGAATGTGTGTCAGTGAGTCTCCTAAAAGTTATCTAACTATTAAAATACCCTCATGAGCTCTGAATCTGTGAGGTGTGAGTTCCAGATGTAATTCAGAGTGCAGAAGTTCCTGTAAGATCTTGGTCACATCACTTAATCCCTAATGACCTGTAAAGACTCTCTCACTCTCTAAAACAAGAGCTGTCACGCCCGTGTTGGTTGTGAACTATTTTTGTAGGGTCTGTTTTTTACCAACACACATTTACAGTACTTACATAAGATTGGGATCTGCTGATACTTCTGGCACAAGAGCAGCTGCAAATGGCAGCTACCTCTGCGTCTCTGAGGTGACAGGCAGAACTCGTTCACAAACACAAGCAGAAGAAGTAAAGCATAAGCAGAACACCCACCTGCAGATGCCAGCAAGGCTGTTCATCTGCAGACTGACTGCAATCTCTAACTAAATACCAAGCTACCGTCACACAGACTGTTCTTCTGTTAGACCGAAGGGTTTTTCCTATTGTTGAGCCACTCCTTACCACATCACGTTTTATTTTTCCACAAGGGTTCCGGTGCACCACATTACAAGGACAGCTTCAAAAACACACACCAAAAAAAAAAGTTTTTTTGATTAAAGCAAGGATGGTTTGGTTCTTTCCAGCCTAATCATTTTTATGACATTTCTCCCCTGGCAAATTGAATTGTGGGAGGCATCAGGCAACTGACTTAACACAATGGTGCAATAGCACGCCTCCCTGTGCAGAAGGACTGAGCTTCTACTGTAGTATCAGGCCTACTATCATAGATGAAAGACACCATGAACAGAGAATCTCTGAGCCTAATTCCCTCCTTCTAGTAAGGATCACTAGATGTCAGATGCCAATAATCAACAGCCAGCATTGCTACATTCCAAATTCATCAAAACAACCCTGATGATGAGAAATAAAGCACTTGGAAATTGAGATCATCTGCAAGATGCTATATTTGTGAAAAGAGACGGGGAAAGCAAGTGTTGCAGTGAGGCACGAGCTGGAAGTGAATTCCACTTGTGTATCAAAGAGATTTCTCAGTACACAGATGATAAACTGCAGTCAACCACCCAACTACAGAAACAAAAGCTGCAGGAGGTCTGTACGTGCAAGCAGTCTTCTGATCCCACTGTACTTGGAACATTGTATTCTCAATCAATTTAGTTTCTGCAGAGTACCAAATGCATGCAAGGCCAGGTACTACATCTTCACTAACTACATTGGACATATGCCAGCTTGGCCTGCACACCTGTGACTGAACAAAGGATATCTAGAAACTGGAATTAGAAATAGGACCTGTATTTTTCATGGGTCAAGTCCAGAGGAGAAAAAAAGTCTGCAACACACCCAGAGGCCACAGAAACATGGACTATTCTCTGTCCCACCTGAAACACATCCTAGGATTTGGCAAGTGCCTTTAGCATTCGAATCTGGCCCAAGGGAGTAAAGAATGTTTCTCATTCCCTCCCTGATCGCTCTGCTCCATCCATGGGCTGCTGTACTGTGCCAAAGTTCCTAGAGCACCCTTTTCCTTTTCCCCCTCCCCACAAATAAAGCCACTGTCCTCTGAGCAGCACCCAAAGAGTATCTTTCTGTTAGTTCTCTGCAAGGAGTAGAACTGGCAGAAACATGGGAGGAACGCTTCTTCTCTGGGAAAACTTTGCACTTCATGTCATCTTTTTCTTGGAGCAGAGACCCAAAGCACTCAAAATCTCACCATGATGGAAGTCAATGGGACACCCCACCATCTACAAAAATGCCATCGCCCTGCCTTACATTTATCTCGTGCAGCTGATTTCAGAGGCACTTCACTTCTGAAGCACTTTTAGGCCCCAGCACAATTTACGCAAGGCACGCTCTGCTCTACAGCTAAGCAAACATTGTTTTGTTTTCTTTAGCCCTTGAGAGCTCTTGCCTCCAGCATCCCCCAAGGGGAAAAGAGCAGAGCCTCTTGTGTCGGCTGAGTGCTCACATGAGAGCCTGGTAAAGCAAGTAGTCCCTCTTGACTCATGTACAGAGGAAACACAACCCATGATGCAGCACAAGATGCAGAGTTTATCCTGTATCTGAACCTGTTCACTGTCTGTTTGCTCCCCCATCCTTCTGTGCCAGTATCCAAGCAAATTTCTGACCTGATTGGAACAAACCCTTCAGCAGATGTTCCCCTGACTTCCTCTGTGGGGCATGTTGGTGGCTCCTTGTTGGAGAGCCCTTAGATCAGACTGAGAGCTTCCATGTGAGTCTCAAGCAGGCAGGAGGGCCCTTCACCCAGAGAGAGCCCAGCCATCCTCCAGCTGCTAAGCAAATATTAGCAGAGTGGCAGAAAACCAGCCCTCCACAAACACATACTACTGTGAGATTTGTCAGCAAAACTCTATGCTAGCAAAAGTAAAGTAGTGCTGAGGGTTAAACAAGCAATATTAATAAAAAAAGAGTAAGAGAACACAAGGAAAGAACAATGGTACTACCAAGAGGCAAGTCAGTGCTGAAGGGGAAAGAGTAGCCTTGAACAGAGATATAGTAACATTGAACATGTCTCTTCTCTGCCAGCAACCTGCAACCCCACCATTAAAGAAATGTTAATCATAGGAACAACAGAAAGCTAAAAATAAATCAATAAATAAAGCCGTAACAAGCAGAGACCATCCAGACTCCACCCAAGATAAGGCCTGGCTAGTGCTGAATTCCTGAACTAGAACAAGAAAAGCCAGAGCAGAAGAAAACCCAAGCCAAAGAACCTGTTGGCATCAAATCCACTAATGGCACAACAGAGCATGTCAGGCCCAACTCCACATGCATGCTAGTTGGTGTTCACTGAGACAGGCAGAAGTGGACAGGCCATCATTCCCAAGATTCTCCTTGCTCATCTCATGGAGGAAGGGAAAACGATCAGAGTCCATCAGCTGCTGTATAGCACGTGAGTACCTAGCTATGCTGAATTTTCTCCTCTGAGTTTGCCTTCCCCTCAGCCCAGTAACTTCTATAGCCTTTGACCTACAACACAAGTCCAGTGCTTTCTTCTGTGGAATATTTGATTATTCATTTAAAATACAGAAAATTTTCAACAGAAGTGACTTCAGAAGACTTAACCACCTAGTGTTTACAGCACAGTTTTGAATCCTGTACTCATAACCAGGGAAAGCAGATCTCAGCAGGAAGACATCCACAAGTATGAACCATAGAAGGAGAAAGGCATCTCCCTCCAGGCACAAGGGTAAGCACCCAGCTGCCAGCCCACACATCCCACCCTGCTCCTCAGCTCACGCAGCTCCCCATCCCATGCACTGCTTCCTTGTATGTATGTATCCATATTTAATTCGGATGTCTGAAATGCACTGCAAACATGTTGCCTGAAAACTAAGCAAGGTCTAAGCTCCTTTGTGTATTCTACTCCTAAACTTTGTTCCATTTTCCCATTTCGGAAATGGGAATAGCAGCAAATAAAGATAATAAAGTGCTCAGATACTGCTATAACACAACATAAATCAGTAACCAAACCACCAAGTTTGAGGAGAAGAAAATTAAAATCCCCATAAAAGCAGTCAGAGGAAAGATATTTCCCAATTCTTCAACCACACCACAGCCCTGGCAGTTTATTGTCAAATACATTACATCCTCCCCAGCACTGCCTCCACCATAAGCAAAGAACCACAGTTTCCTACACTACTGTAGCAAAATTTCAACAATAGCACAAAATAGACGGGAAGCCAGAGGTCTTATTGAGCAAAGTATAATGGCATTGACTCATGACTCATTTTAGTACTCTATTCCAAACAAGTCTCTAAAGGCAGCTGCTTTCCTAAAATATATTATTTTGCCCCATGTTTGCATGTTTTCTCTTTGCTATTGCCAAAAACATCTGCATCACCCAAAGAGAAATAGCTCCAGTAAGCATCATCATCACTAACACTTACATTAAAGGAAACATGCTTTTCCCTTCCTGCATACACATTATACCTTTTCCTCCAGAATTTTCCCTATGTTTCTGTTCTTCTCCCACAAGCACCCACTAAAAACATGCACACACCACTCCTGACACCATACCAGAAGACATGAGGCTCAGCTATGTGTTGTCTACACAGCAAGCCCCAGAACAACTCTGAAGCTTCATCCCACTGCTCCCGCCATCATCTTCCCCTTCAGCCCTAGCAAAACTGGTGACATAACAGCTGGAACACGCTCTAAATCTTCACTAATTATCCCCACAGACTTCAGTGTCCTCCAAAAGCATTTGGAGGATCTTCCTAATTACCAGCCAGACAATGGGGATTGGAGCTGGGTCCCTGGGATCCTCCAGACTGCCAGTACTGGCCATGCATGTGTCTGGCCGGTGGGGCCAACTGCTCCACATGGAGACCTCCATCCCATCTCCACCTAGCTCCTTCCCTGCCCCCTCGCCATCACCACCCCCAGCATGTGGATTTTATGAATGAAACTTTCTGACAGTTATGAGGTTGGCAGAGGGCTATTCAGCAAGCCAGGGAATGTGTGAACATCAGGCTTCATTAGAGACTTCTCCCAGTCAGCTGATAGCTCATTAACTTAAAGTGGCCTCTTGTTTTAAAACCTCAGAGACCAGGAGGTGGGGTGTAGAGCAGGGGGGGGATGGTCTGCATTGTTCCTCTTGCCTCTCTTCCCCCTTTGCCCCCTGTGAGATTAGGCGCCCTCGGAGAGGAGAGAGAGAGGCTAAAACAACTTTAATTAGTTATTTTCAAAGATTTTCTCCCCCTTTCTTCCTTTTTTTGTGTGTGTGTGGAGCAGGGGGGGGTCTCTCAGCTGGGTTTTTCTGCATGGAGGAGCTCACGTCATTATGCTTAAATCCAGCTCCTCCATCCTTTGTCTCTTGGCCAACAATAGAAGAGGGCTTGTAAAAAGCTCCTTCCAAAACTCCTGGAGACTGTCTGAAAAGGAAGACGGGGTGAGGACTCCTCTCTTTCCCCCCTCAGGCACAAAAGTGACAGTTTGGTGCCTATGCCAACAGTTTTCCCGTGTTAGAAGGTAGCACTGGCGTAAGTACGGGAGAGTCTTTATTCCTAAACTGCTGCTCTGTCAGATGGAACGCAGAGTCCAGACTTACACCGCAAAGTGTCTGGCAACTGTTCTCCATGTGAGTTTAAGGTCAGATTGAAGTTCTGGATGCTGAAGTCATTCTTAGGCCTTTATCCCCAGTCCTGATCCTGCACTGTTCTTTAAAAAGACCATGAAATAAAAGCAGAAGGACAAAGTTTCCTTCATGGTCCTGGTTCAGAAGAACTTGAAACAAGCAACCACCATTTTGTCATCCTGACCATACAAGCTGTGTCTAGCACATTTACTTCATAAAGGTAACTGAACTGCAAACCACAGTTCCTCGAGTTAGGTAGATTTGAGCAGAACAGAGAAGGCACCATAACCTCAGTGGTGGCACAAGGAGCAAGAGAAAAAGCTTGCTTGTTCTTTGCTAGCAAAATGCCCAGAACAGTCACCTAGAGCAGTTCCTACAGTATCAACTTCTGACTTCTCTTACTGCTTTTCCTTCAGTACTGTAAGGAAACATTCCTTGTCATAAACTATCATCAGGTCCATCCACAAAGGAGATGTGCCTCTGAAGAGCTTATCAGTCGAAGTTTTAGTGAGTGCATGAGTTCATGTTTGAGGCACTGGGCTGTAGAAAAGTCAGCCATGAATTGTGATCTAACTCAGACATTTATGCACTCTGTAAAACAGATTTAACAATACTTACTTTGCCTCTTTCTAAAATCAAGAATTCCCAAGCATTTGGAATAGCAAACTGATAGCTCTCCAACTTCAGCTCTGTGTATCTATGCTGGAGTGTAAGAACGATGACATGGTGAGTTACAGTTTTAGAGAATACCAAGGAGAAGATGCAGATAGTCTACCATGGTTTCATCTATCAGTTTCAAAGCCTATAATTTGGTCTACATGTTTTTCAGGGCAAAGATTTCTACTGCAGATTTAAGTATTCAGCCTCCAAACCAGTCAGCTTTCTTACAGGAAACTAAAATCTATTACAAGTTCCCAGAAATGAGGACCACCACTCCCCTGGCAACCTCTGCAAAGACAGAGCAAAAACTCGCTCCCTTTCAAGTTGGTGGCATCAGGCCATTACCTTTCTGGGGAAACAGAGGGTGCAGGATTTCACTCCTGCTGGTTTTTTTTTCCTGCACCCACAAGCCAAGCAGCATGGTTTGAAGCACTTTGTGTTGTGCTCCTGGCAGCTCTCACAAGTAAGACTAGTGGGCTCACTGCTTTGCAGTCCTCCAAAGAGAAGCCTTGTTGCATTCAGCAGAATCAGCAAAGCAGTGGTTGGTGCCAGAGCCCAGGTCAGCGGTGAACTGGTGTCCCCGATTGGAAGCAGCAGGCACCATGCGGCAGGACTGTAAAACAGAAGTTCTTGCAACATTTCTGGCAAGAGTTGTAAGAATGATTACTCGTTTCCTCTGTTGTATCCTTTTTGTCCTCTTTTCCCTGTCCTAATTTTCCTCCCTTCCCCTTCCCCCTCAGTTTGTGGGGGACATACAAAGTTAAAAACCTTCAACGGCTCATCCAAGAAGCATCTGCATTTCATACATAGTAAACATGATTCTTACTAATCAGAGTAGAATAACGTTCTTTATGTCATCAGTTGTCTAATGAGTCTGGAATCTTTGAATTAAATAAACTCTGCAAGTATTACTTTTTATTGTGCTTTCATTAAAGCAAAGAAGTTTCTTCCCTTGCTGACTGCAGGGGTTTTTAAACAGATTCACTTACGTTTGTGAGAATTCTTCATTCTCGGCCTTATCTCTTGCTGTGAACTGGTGAGCACAAATGTTTCTAGGCAAGGCCACTCCCCGGATTTTATTCCATCATTACTGACTTTAGACCAATGAAGCCTTAATATCTTTGTAGCAGTTACCATCAGAAACAGCTGTACGCATCAAAATACTACATTTTTCCATCTTCTGGAAATCTTAAGGATGACTCACAGGACACTTACCAGTGGAATGAAACCAGTTTTACAATGAGAGAATAGCAAAGTTAATAGCCTCATAAAGGTAGGCAGAAAAGAGTGGCTATGCTATGGTTTTGGGGTTTTTCTCCCTCAGAAATATAGAAGCACACTAACACTACAGTGCACTGAGCTCTGCACCTACACAGTTAAAAGATAAGATAAAGAGGTGTTTGGATATGGCTGAGTTTCCAGCCTTTGGATCTAAATCCAGAAGTCCGTGCATCCTGCACAAAATGGTGGGGGAGAAAAGGACAAAATTAACCACAATGGGAAGAGCTCATCAACACAGGCTGTGGCTCACAGACTAGAAATGGACACTGCAGTGGGTAACCTTGAGTTATACAGGACAAGACAAAAGAGTGTAAGACAATTGTTACCTTCCTCACTATAAGTTAAGATAATACAAAGGCAGTGCCTTCTCACAATCGAAATGAGTATTTGTAATAGAACCAGAAACAAGAGCTATATGTCCTGACTACCACTTCATGGATTTAACTTTAAAACACTTTTTTTTTAATCTTGTAATAAAAAAAACCAAGTCAAGATGGGGGGAAGTGTTTTAAACCAGTGGGTATATTGACTTTATTTCAACCTATAAACTTCAGCTACTCTATATTTTCAGAGCATCATGACCACAACAAAACACTGTTTCACTGAAAAACTGCATTCACTGTCATTTGGAACACTGGCAAAACTGAAGCAGAAAAGAACTTGCAAAGCAGCGTGACAGCTTTTATCAGGCTAGTAGTTAGAAAAGAACGAGCATAGAAAAGGTTAGAGCATACCGAGACCAGTGGGCAGCAGAAGTTTTGGGCATACAGCAGCACTCAGATAGGAACGGTCAGAAGATGCACAGCATGGACATTTTAAGCCTCTTGCCCAGCATGAAGGTTGCATCATGACACGATCCAAATTTAACCTCGATAGGCTCTATGCTGCCACAGTTGGGATGCTCCCTGTACCCAAGGCAGCTAATGCAGGCTTTGCTGAATTTATTTATTTATTGGCACCAAAAAGAAGTCCAAAGGACCTTTCACTTCTCAGTCTAATGCACAGTTCCTGTCATACGGAAGCATAAGTTGTTATACTACTGCAGTATTGAGAAACTAGTCAAGATAAGGACCATCCCCCTTACTGATGCACACTCAGGAAGAAATGCTTTCTTACTCAGAAGTTTGTAACATGTGGAGCGAACCGGAAAAGCTCAAACATAGATGAATTGGTTTGCCAAAATCACCGACAGGACAACGATATATCTAGGCTAGGGCTTATCTATCTGGTGCTTCTGCATTAAGATTCTTCCTGGAACTCAGCAGCTTGGTGCACACAAAATATCTGCTTCCTTGCAGATTTTTGCCCTAGGAATGGATCTACTGCAGGACGGTGTGTCACAGTCATTCCTTTCATGCGTGTGGCACAGACTGCAGGATGAGAGCATGACAATCCCTGCAGCATCACAGGTCTGCTACTAGAATCATAGAATCACCAAGGTTGGAAAAGACCTCCAAGATCACCTAGTCCAGCCATCACTGCACTGCACCAGAAAAGACATTCACTTAGGTACTCCTACCTTTCCTAAAGGCATACCTAGGAAAAAAACTCCACAAGTGTCCTACCAACATCTCCTGGGGCACTGGACTTCACTTATGAGCACTTAAGCTTTTCCCCAAGCATTTTTTTCATTTCAAATCTTCAGTCACAGGATATGAAGAAAGGAAGGTAAACATAACAGCTGAGTCAAAATTAGCATTTTAGTATGCACTCTGAACTGCTCTGACACTGCTAAGCCTATGACAACTAGTTCATTTCAGTTCTCTTTCACCGGAGCTGTGAAAGTGCTTCAGTAGGTACTGGTTTGGGGTTTACAGGTGCTCTCCTACTCATCTAACCTGAGATGCGAGGGCACTGAGTATCCCAGCTGCATTTCTTTTTCTTTTACATTAAAAGGTAGCACTCTCTCTTCCTTTTTTCCTTGCCTCTCATTCAGGGATGCCCAAAAAGTGCAGCCCAATCAACATGGATCTTTGCATATCAGTTGATACAAGGCGTTAATTTTCCCTCAAGATGAACAAGCACTCCTCATCCCAAACCTGGCTGAAGTAGGAAGATGATCTGTGCAGTGGAGCATCTCCTGCCTGACAAGAAGGGACAGACATTCTCTGTACACAAAACATCCTCATACACAAGGATGAACTTTTGACTTCAACTGCTGCTAGGGCTGAAGAACTTGATGCTTCTTTGTCTTGTATCTATGTAAAACAATCCCCTTATACTGTTATGCCCACGTGAAGGTGGCAGCTAAGGCTCAGCCTCCTGTCACAGTCCATATCATTCCAGATTTAGCCTGACATCAGCAAAGCTCACACTGAACTGCCAACTACTCTCCTTGTTTTCATCAATTTTATGCTATTTTTTAAAATATATCCATGTGTCACAACTCAGATGGCACGCCTTTCCTAGCTGTCTTTTCCCCCTCCATTGTCACTATTTAATTTATGTATACAAAGATTCCTAGATCAAATACAGATCACTCAACATCCTGACATTCTCAAGAGCTGACTACAAACTCTGATTATCACAGAAGATTTCTCCTACAACAAGCATGAGACAAACAGAGCCTATTTTCTCTTCTCAGCAAGTCATCAGCCAGTATAATCCTGACACATGGAACTTCCACACGTTCAACCACCGAATTATGCTGTGGCATAAGAAGACAGTGAGTCATTGCTCAGAGCTGGAAGTTGCTGCAGGTGTGCTGCACTAGCAGGGAAAGCTGAAGTCATACCTAGGAGAATTGTACGTAACTGAAAATTATGCTTAGCTGTGATACAAAGTAATGGTGAAGCACAAAATTCAGCATACCAGTGAAATGCAGAGTGGTGATATGTTCTCACTCCCCAGCAACGTTTTTGGGGAGCTCAGAAAGTTTCAGAGGGCAAGGCATCCCAATAGCAATGCTCTAGAAGTACAGAACTGGTGAAAACTGTTCTATCAATGAGCAATAGTGGTTGGAGAGCGAAAGCATTTCTTGTATCCTGTCAGCTAATGTTAAGGTAGAGTAGAATTCAAGTAGGCTCTTACAACATCTGGTTAGTCACAAAATTTTCCTAAGCAAAAGGAAAATATACCAGTAGCAAGTCTCCCAAAGATGGCATAAGGGAAAAAAATAAAGCTACAACGAAAGGGCACTGAAAGAAGACATGAGCGCAGTAGCTTAGGAAAGGGAAGGAAGAGAACTCTTGAAAAAATTTCCATGATGAAGGATCAAGAAGAAAAGGCCATCTACTTGGTGCTGGTTCTGAAGAATGTTATGTTGTCCAGGAAGACAGCAGAGAAGAGGAAAAAAAAGAAATAAATCAATATGAAGTTCTTTCAGGAATGCAATGAACACAGGGGGTGCCTCTGTTTGGCAGCCCCAGGACACTTGCAGCCCTGGCTCAGATTGTGTGGATATGTTTTTGACTTGTCCCGGTCAGCAGATTAATGGCATTAACGAAGTTTCCATTAGCATCGGAGATTGGGGAGGAGGGTGAAGAGACAGAGGCGTCCAAGCGGAAAGCCACATGACTGCAGAATTGATAAGGCTAAAGATGAAACGGAGCTTCATTGGCAGAAGAGAGGCCAGGAAATGCCACTACAAATTAGCCCCAGGCCTCATTTCTTTTCCCTTCATTATCCAAACCCCTTCAGGAGAAGAATGGAGGAGGTTATGACCCTCTCCCAACACACACACACAGATATTGAGTGAGTCTCTCTCAATGAACATAGACGTGGGTAGATGTGTGCGTGTCTAAGGGTCCGTGTGTGTGGTATATTTGTGTCTAAGCACATTTGTATTCATATAGTAAGTAAAAAAAAACAACTGTATTTCTATCAGAAGATATCTACAACTTTGAAAGGGCACATGTTCTCATATCTATGATTTCTGCTGCAAATCTGTGTAATTTCTTTCATTATTAGTGAGCTTTTTCTTAAAATAAACACCACTGAAAGCAATATTCAGTAAAATTTCCAGCATCCAAACATGTTGTGTGCCCACAGTAACTTACAGATGACAGGGAGTTACTGGGAACACACAGGTTTATCTTCATCGGATTGTGCACAAGCATTTATCTGCAACGATGCATACAGATGTCCAGATTTCATGCACACGCACCAGCGTCTGTGAGACTGAACATGCACACCTGCAAATTCTCATCTTTGAAGAGAAGCGTGCAAGCACAAGTGTACACGTGCATATTTCCACACGTATGTTTTCCAGTGGATTTATCTTTGTATCTGCTTCTGAAGCTCTATGTACAGGCATCCTCCAGGGGTACCTACACTCTTCCACTCTTTTTCCTGTTGTGTGCACATCCTCATGCAATTCTGTGTTTCACTGACTACTGCTTACTTGTCTCTGTGTCCTGGCTATGCCACATCTGAGCATGATAGTCTCTTTCAAAAGTCTGTACACTCCAAATAAGATCTGGTCTATGTATGCGTATCTTTCTGTGTGTGCACCTTCAGATATATGTGCATCTGAACACGCGTGTCTGTAGCAGTAAAGACTTTTCCATAAGTTGCACATAAAATGATTCTATGTAAAATTACGTTTTGCTGCCTCTTCCAGTGCAACTTTTATATACATTCATTCTTGAGTTTATCAAAATGACTATTGACTAATTACTGCACCTGGAAGTTAACAAAATACAGGTAAATACAACACTGAAGGTTAAGAAGTGTTTGTCTTAAAAAAAAAAAACAAAAAAACAAAAAAACACCACACACACAAATCCCAGTTCAGAGCCCTGAGAAGTAGCTAAAGAGAACAGGGGGTAAGATCTCTTTTAACGAGCCATTCGCAACACACAAATTTAAAGACAGGAAGATGATTTTCTGCATGGATTAAAGAATAACATTTCTCCAAGCCTAATGACATCTACGTGTTGGTAGTAAGAAAGGTAGGTTCTCTTCAAAGAGACTGTTAGCCATAGGATACTAGCAGGAGAGACAACCTTGCCTAGGGGTAAACAAGAAAACAACCTCCTTCTGCGTTTGGAAAACAAAAAGAGAGGAAAAAGCCACAGAGGGATGTGTAAATGGAGCTTTGTGCAACGGTGCTCTGTTATGTGAGCTCTATGTGACAATAGCCCTGAAACCCTATGCAAGCAAACTCATAAAAGAGGTCACTGTCTCTTTAATTAAAGCTCCCTGGTTTGAGGTTAAAAACAAACCCAGTGTTTTATGACCAGGTGTGCGTGTGAAAGAGATGGGAACCCGATCCCCAGCCCAGTGACACAGCAGCAGAGAGGAGATAAGAGAGGAAAGCTTTTTATTAAGGTGTCGCTTGACTGCTGCACTGGGGCAGCACTAAGCAAGGCAAGTGCTAGCGAGGCGGGATGCACGAGCCCCAGGGGACACACAGCCTTCCGCCACCAGGAAAGGCGGCATCGCTCCAGGAGTACCAGGAAGGTACAAGAAGGCAGCACCTTCTACCAGCGTCCAAGACATAGAGACAAGCAAGACTGCTACCGGAACAAGCACACTGATGGCATCCTACTCGGGATCAAGAGGGGCCAGCCCTCAGCAAGGCCTGCACCTCCAGGTCTGTAGAGGTATGCAAGCAACAGACTCACATGGCTCGTGGAAACAGCAGTGACTAAACTGATCCTGGCAGCCAATAAAACGCCAAGCCAAGAGAAGCACCAGAGAGGTTGCACTCCCCTCCTGAGCTTTTCAGACATTACTTAGGACATCCGCACCCATGACGTTGCTACTGACACTAATCATACTTGGAAGCTGGGGCCTCCACCTGCTGTAGTATGGACTCTTTCCATCTCACTTCTAAGGTACATATCACTGTAACACTGAACTCTAGCAAAGTGCCTATAACCCTTGGGTCCATTTGTACAAAGGGTCCCTTCTTCACAGGAACTCCAGCTGTTGGTTCCTGTCCCTAAAACTTATTAGCAAAGAAACCATCAGTTATTTCTCTTGTACTGGCAGCAAGAGCACCAAACGCCTGGCTTGGAGCAGGAGACATCACAGAACCAAGTCCTGGACTACAGGCCATGTTCTCTCCTAGGTAAAAAAAAAACAAACAAACAAAAAAAAAAAAAAAACCAACCTCAACACAAGCCCTATACACCACTGCATATTGGCAATGGAAACAATGTGTTTTGAGATCAAACCTGAATTCCATCTTTAGCGTTGCCATGAGTATTCCCAAAGCCAAAGCAGCACAGCTGAGACCCTCAGCAGACAGATTTGCTATAATAATTACCAAAAGAAAGCTGAAAGGTAACATGGAGCAGAAAACCTTCCATCCTTCTGTCTCATTACAGTTACACAAATAACACCAACAAAACACGCTCCTGAAGTACTAAATTACAGACAAGTCAAACAGCAAACTTGGTGTTTTTTTCTTCAGAAACGTATGCAATTTTATCTAAAAGTGTTCTAATTTGTATCTTTCTGTAAGAAAAAACCACGTAAGATTTTTAGTAGATACAACTGGAAGGTGGTAGAAGGTCAGCGCATCATTTACCACATTCAGTCAAAAACATCAGAGGTAGGGATTGGAAAGGCAACATTGGAAACAGAAGACCAAGAAAGGATAAGAGAGCTGGCTCCGACTGCACAGCTACATTGTACTCACATTTATCTGCTGTGGGTTTTAAATATCTTTCCAGATGAGATTAAGTACCCTGTATCT
>PPHD01014779.1:0-16491 GCA_002909625.1 Bambusicola thoracicus | reverse complement strand
TCAGAAAGTAATATAGGCAAAGTAGAGTAAGATACAATGGGAAAAAAACTTTCCCAAGTTCCAGTGAGATCACCTGACAAGTGAAGATATTTAAGCACAATGGTATCTGCTTAAGGATATAAAAACTTCTGTAAAAACAAAACCTCCATTAATTTTTTTTTTAATGATGTACTTGTATTTATGTACTTAATGTATTTGTATTTACTTAATGTACTTGTATTTATTATGTACTTGTATTTATGTATTTAATGTACTAGCAAAACTACACATTTAAATAATACTGTGCAATTTAAAATAAAAATCATAGAATTGTAGAATTATACAATCACAGAATGGCCTGGGTTGAAAAAGACCCAAGAGATCACCCACTTTCAATCCCACTGCCATGGGCAGAGTTGCCAACCACTAGACCAGGATGCCCTGAGCCACATCCAGCCTTGAAAATATATCTATCTTCAAATCACAACTGATCTCAAACTCAGCTGTTACAGTAGTCCCCAAGAAAACAAAGAAAATTAAGATAAATCAGTAAAATATGTTCAAAAAACTATCCTAAGTATCTCTTCTGCTATTAGTTTGCCAATATCTGAGGTAAAAAACATCTTACTTCACATTGCATTAAGAATACTACTCTTCTTCACTGCATGTTGCCATGAAGATGTTCTTGGGATATAAAGTGATGTTAAACAGATGAATAGATAGCTAAATTTTGATGCAGTCTACATTAGACAATCAAGAGAAAAAGAAAAAGCACATAGCAATGCCAACTCTAGCATCTCCTCTATCTAACAAAAGTAGTTAATTGCTTTCTACTGAGAACCATGTGCCAGACCATAAAAAAAGACAGCTGGAAGGAATACTTGGTGTTCATGTAAGAAGACATCTGTTTTAGGGACTCTGTTTCCTAGCTTAATACATACTAGGAAATTGAAATTGATATGAATCATATATATATATATATACACACACACATATATGAATATAAATATATACATATATATATGTTTTCCCTAGACAGATAGGTTTTTTTGCTTTCTTTTCTTTGTTTGTTTGTTTGTTTGTTTCTAATTCAGCATCTGAGTTTAGCTTGGATGGTTCTACCAAAAAAGAAATATATATATATTCCAATGAGAACTTGGTAACACATAAAAGAAGACAGAATAAGAAATTTAACACAGGTTGTATAATCTATTAATTCTGGCAGTGCCCAACAATTTATTTAAGCCAACAAATTTATTGAAATTCAGAAGGAAAAAATGGGACTATGTCTTCATTTACTCAAAATATCCTTCATTTGTTATTGAAGTTTTAATTAAAAAAAAATGTATATATTCTACAGTAGTCACGCATTTCTCTATTTTTCTTTAACACATCATATGTGAAATGAATTACAAAAGGTCATAATACTTTACTGTTGCATTTTGAGCCAACATTGTGATGGAATTTAAAAACACTGTACTCAAGGTTTAAACTAAACATCTCTCTGTCCTTGAAACACTGCACTACATGAGTAACAAGAATATTGCCAGTGTAACAGAGCACTTCTGTATGAAATCAATGTTTGAACTGCCAATTCATCAGTTCCCAGTGATTTCTATTTTCTCTTTTCTTAAACTTTCATGTCTTACTTATTTTGGAGAAAAGATTATTTGACAGTCCATCACTGGGTCATTATTGGACAAACAAATGCATTTCTTTCTTGCAGATTTCAAGGATACCTGTCATGTATGTTATATAAAGCATAGAACAATACATTTTTAAAAATATTTCTGTATCAGTGCTATTCACCATAAAAATAATACTTTATGATGAAGACATATCTTAAACAGATTTTTTTTCTCTTAAGAAGGAATACTGTTTCATTTAGAATTCAGATGCATATTTAGCATTGTATTAAAAAATACCCAGTGTGAGGTGAGGCAGGGATGAAATTCTAGTGTAAGATGTATACGGTAGCTATATTCAGACAGGAGATGTTAATTTCAATGTATATATATCACCAGTGAAAACTGCATGTATTTTCAACTAAAGGAATTTTGTTGCTGTACTTTAAAATAAGGAATAAATACATGCCATATTTTATATGTACTTTTTTTTTTTTTTTTTTTTTTTTTTCTGATTCAGAAGAGGAAATGCAAAAATTAGTTCATGAGATCTTTATGCTTATCCAGTTTGAGGCTTCATGACTTAAAATAGGATAAAACAATTCAAAAATATAATGTAGGCTGTTTGGTCACAGACTGAGAAATCAACACAGAAGACCACATTTATTTATGAGCAACAAGAACATATCAGAAACTGAAAGAAGATTTTCCTTCTAAAAGTTCTGGAACAGCATCTGATAAATTTAGCAGAGAAGATTTTATCTCTTTAGGAAAGAAGATTTTGTCTCTCTAGGAAAGATAAAGACATGCATCATTATTGTCTGCAATAACAGAGGGGCTTAAACTGTTACACAAGAGATTGTTGCAGTCCTACCTCCTACAATTCTAGTAAGATGCCTGCATTTCAAGCTGCACTTTCAAAGATGTCAAGAACTTCAGTTTTTAGCTGCTGGGCAGGTAGGCAGCTCAATTCTGCATAACTTTCCTCACTCACATATTACTTTTTTTCTCACTTCTCTCAGGTTGTCCTATGCTAGACTACATTTTTAGAAAATTATTATTAAATTGGTTTCCACAGGATGTCATCTTTAGGGAAATGTGTTCTCCTTTCATCTTTGTGACTAGTAACCTCATGCAAATTGCAGGTGACCTGATTAGATTTTTTGTATCTCTGTGAACAGTTTCCAACTTCTAACTTACCTTCAAATATGTTGATGGGCAGAAATTAATAACAACAACAAAAAAAAGCAAACAGTTAGAAAATGGTACTGTAGGAGAACTAACTCCATAAGATATGCTTGATTGACTCAATTAATATACTTGTAGTTACTATTACAACAGACAACAGGAACAATGAAATCAAGACCTCAAAACGCTCCTTCTGACTTGGTGTTATCTGGGGATCTTGACTATAAACATCATCTTTAACAAACTTCATGCCTTGTTTGCAAACAATATAATGTCATTTTTAAAGCAATTGATTTAATTGTGCCCTTTTAAGCTTTGAGGGTAACCTTGAACAGGGAATTTGATTCTAAATACTACAGTATGGAGTAAAATGTTAAACTCACTCCTTTTTCCTTTTTCCTTTTCCCTTTTCCCTTTTTCCTTCTTCCTTTTTTCCTTTTTTTTTTTTTTTTTCCCTTTTTTCCTTTCTTTCACTGATTCAGTAAACAGAATTTGTCCTAAGTTATCTTAAGTAAAACTGAAGGGTGAAATTAAGTAGTTTTTGGGCAGAGTTACAATCAGATAAGGTTAATGAACCACAGAACTTCTCTGTCTTTAATTTCCACTCTTTAAGAGCTTTCTGAACTTGCTCTGCTGCTTTATTCTAATGTAATCATTGTCTTACTATGAAACTAAAGTGAATTCAATACAGTAGATGACTTATTTAAAAAAGGTGAAAATGAATGTCTGAGCATAGAAATTCATGTTCTAACATGAATGTGAGATCTTATATATAAGCTATAACAACACTTCTCACAATTTATACAATTAATATCTACATCTATATATATCTGTGAGGAAATAAAAATAAATACATACGGGAATAGATAAATAAATTTTAGTATGACAATTAATATGACTATCAAAATGCTTTACAATCATGTTAAAGTTGTCCATCAAATACTCAAATATAAGAGAATTCTACTTTATTTTATTTCCTTTATTTTCCAGAGGAATATACAAGGGATGTTCCAAAAGTAATACCTCCTATGTTATTATGTTTGTCCACAATGTCAGAGACAGATGCTGGTAATATGATTGTAGAGACTGAACATTCCTGACAGTATTCTATTACATTTTGTTGCCATGTGACATGAGGCAGCAAAGAGGCAGTCTGACAAAGTGCTGTCTGAAACTGAAGTATGAAGAAAAGTTTTGTCACTGAATTCCTACACATGGATAAAATTACACCCACTGACTTTCACTGATGCTTGCTCAGTGTTCATTGAGACCAGAGGATGAGTGCACAGTGAAGTGATGAGTGGCACTTTTCAGCAGTTGTGACACCAACAGTGTGTCACCTCTGCTGGTGGAGATTTTTGTGACTGTTGCATGCAGGAGAAAATGCACAGCTAATGTCAGTGATTATGTTGAAAAATAATGTTTTTTTTTTTTTGTAACTGAGAATTTTGTCTATCAAAATAATGTTATTGTGTTTTTTTGGTGTATGCTGAAGTTTCCATGAAAATAAATAGGAGGCATGACTTTCAGAGTGACCTCTGTAAACCATAAGAAAAAGCAAACAGATTAAATTTCTTACAGTTGTGTAGAATCAAAAATAGATATGAAAGAAAGGAACGGGATTTTTAATTCGTACTCTACGCATGTAATTAATAAGGTACAATAAATTTGGTTTACAAATTATCTTACAGTTTATGTGGCTACGTATCTGTGCACTGTAGCTATAACCCTCAACATAATTTTCAATTTGATGGAATTCTAGATGTATTTTTACCAATCTATGTCAACTTATTAGTGATTAAAGATACTGGATGCCTTGGATAAAGACACTGCAGCATATTATCAACATTTACAAGTGAACTAGGATAATAGAGGACAGTTTTAAACTGAAAGATGGGAGATTCAGATAAGAGTTTAGGGAGAAATTTTTCACTTAGCGCATGGTTACATGCCGAAACAGGTTGCCCAGAGAACTTGTGGATAGCCCATCCCTCAAGGTGTTCAAGGCCAAGTTGGATGGGGCCCTTAGCAACTTCATCTAATGCCTGTTTTAGTGATTATCAGCCCAGAACACAGTAGAGGAATTGGAACTAGACGATATTTGAGGTCCCTTCCAACCCAAACCATCCTGTGATTCTATGATTCTATGAATTATATTTGCATTTAAGCCTACAGAACATTGGAGTACCAGTTCTCCTTCCTCCAAGAAGATTACCAGTACTGCTATAAACAAAATGAAGATATGTCTGTAGGAAAATATATACTTTTCTGTTAGACCAGATGCATATTTAGTAAAACTGAGAAATTTTCAGGTATGCAAATCCTTTTCTGGGGATTTGAAATGGAAATAGTAAATTTGAAATTAGATGTAGGCTGGGAACAATTTGTTCCAAGTTTACCCAAGTACGTTAATCACTGAGATAGTTTGACAGAAGAGGTCGTCCAGAGCCAAGCAAGGGAAATAAAGTGTTTCTAATACAAAATACAAAGATATCATTATCTTTCATGAGAGAAGAAGAGGCATTATCTGAGTAATAATAGGATCTGACACTGATGACATATGTGGTGTACTGTATAAACGTAAATCTAGTGTCACTATTAAGATGGCATTTACCCATTTGACTTATAAATATAGTTTCTAGTCTGTGTCTGTACTGCTTGAACATAGTAACTGAAGTCAGATACTGTGTGACTACTTTGTGAAAAATAATCTTAAATTTCTAACTGTGTGATATTGTTTTCTTAGATTTAATTATACTCCTCTTTATGGATTACTTTGTGGAGTGATATGAAGACTCTATATTCTCCCAATCATATCAGAAAATAGGAGAATTGTATCTGCTTTTCTGAACATAGTTTTGTCTGGAATTGAACTGATTCCTCAGCTTCAAGGGTGCATTAGTGACAGAAGCAATATCAGATAAGTGGAAATGGCTATGAGACTACATGATAAAGGAAACGTACTGAAATTTATTCCACATGCAAATGACACTTTTAGACATAACATGTTATTTATCAGTTGTCTCTAATCCTTACAAAATCCTTACTAAAGTGATATGTTTTGAGTTTTGGTTAGAGGCTCTGTTTGTTTCAACTGTAAGGATCTACACGTAATCTCATTAATTTCTTATTCTTATAAAAAGGTAAAGGACCAACAAAAACACACTTTCTGACCGAGCAGACATAGAAGGGTGCTTGAATGGGTCCCTGGTTCATCATCATTGTTGTAGTGTTGGTTCTTTGCTGCCTGTTGTTTGCCATTTTGAGACTCTGACCTCCAGAGGAGCACTGTCCTTGCCCTCATCCCTTCTCTAGTGTTGACAGGCTGACAGAGAACTCCTTGAAAAGGTATAGTGACCTGATCTTTTTCTGTCCAACTCTCTGTCTCTCATTCTTTCACAATTTCTCTCTATATTCTCTTTTCATTCTTTTCTTTCATACAGTTATTAAACAATTGTGAGACTTGTTTTGGTTTCTTAAAAATAGTATCTCTCTTAAGGTTTTTAATTCATAAAGTTGTTAAGAAATTGAGAGACATATTTCAGCTTCTTAAGATCACATAGTTAAGCTGCACAGCTTAAGATAGGTTCTAAATTGACAATATTTTGAGGTAATTGTAGTAGTTTCTCATTAACATAGACAACTGTGTGTGTACCTCTGTGTATTTTTACCCTAACTTAACTGAGGGTATTTGTGAATCTGGTTATCCCTTTTCTCCCCTTATAGGCTAGACATGACAACTCTTACTGAAGAGTGGTTATTATATCTGATAATATATTTAACCTGAAAAATGAGTTTTAAAGTAAAACTGTGATTTTTAATGTGAATTTTTTATGACAATAGTGTTTCTTCTGATAGGACTCATACTCAAATGTCAAAGGCGGTTTAGTCAAAAGACTAATATAAATTTTGCACAGAAAGAATTTAGAAGTGCAAGGATCTGTGGAAAGAGAGAAGCTACTCCCTTAAGAATAGCTGACCAAAGTTGCCACAAACCAGAACATATTAAGACAAACTTGACAGATACATGTAAAGGGGATTAATGGTAAGAACAAACCCAATGCTAACTGGTAAGTTTTAAATGAGGTACAGCAAAGAGCATGTCCATCTCCCTCAGCAACACCATCCCAAGAACTTCTCCTGCCTGATTCCTGGGGTCCAGCCTGCTGCCCATGGAGGTCTCTGTGCAAGCTGGGGGACATGGCTGTCACTTTTCCCTTGGCATGTTCAACCAGTAGCAAATCTGTGCACATATCGCAGAGACAAACAGGCACACACATACAAGAACAGTACGCTGATACAATTTGTCACACATGCTGCCACAGCCAAGAATTGCTGCCAGCAGTAAGTACACAGAGAACTCATGTAAAACACAGACAGCTGAGACTCCTGCCTCTTCCTTAGCTGGTAGAGAAAAAAGTTCACTTGTGAAAGTGTGCACACAATACTCTCTGTGAATCTGTGATTCATGGGTCAACTAGTTACCAGGTGGTCCAGATCAAAGTTTACTGCAAGTGAACTTCATGTTTCCTCATGCACATCACATTTCCAAGTCCTCTTGGGCACACTAGCAGGATCCTTCTGCCTAGCTACCATGGCCTGGACCAGAGATCCCCACTAGAATGTCTAGTCCAGCTTAAAATTTTCTAGTGACTACATATGTACACCCACACATACCAAATCTGAGGAAGATACAGACACACAGCCCCTTCCCATTAGCTGTCACCAGGCATGTGGTCTGTGATCCATAGTCCTACTCCAGCTGCCAGTGTGGAGCTCCTCATTCATCTCACTCAGGCCAGTTTTCCCCCAGTGGCTGGTTTGGAAGCTCATGCTACTGGCTGGGAGTTGAGGACTCCCCCTAACTCCAATAGATGATGCTAGGACCCAATTATCTCCAGTAGCTGGAACTACAGTCCAGAGATGTCTTTATCCTCAGCCTGACTCCAGTAGCTGACAACCAGTTCACTCACACCAGACCGCCAGCCACTGGCACTCTAGGGAAGATATTTGTAGAATCTTTTCAGATCCAGATTGCTATGCCCCTGTCAGCTACAAATGCTAGGATCTTCACTTACTCATAGCCTGCTCTATAGCCTGCAAGCGTACAAATCCAACCTGACTCCAGTAGCTGGCATAAATTCAATTCGCAGAAACACAGGTCTCATCTGTGACTGGTACTGATACTCCTGTACTTGCTTATTATTCCTCTTCTTCACTGTTCCTCATCATCCCCAATGGATTTGTAAAGCTCTGCAATTTTCTACACTCTTTCTGTCTGAAGCCCCTTTATTCACAATCTTATCAGCTGCAAAGTTTGTCCCTATAAATTATTCTTGTCATTTGTTAAATCATCAATGAGCAAGACTGGGAGGTTTGTATCAGGTCATTATCTTCCAGCTTTGGAGTCAAAAATCAGATAACTCTGTTGGAATAAGTGTTCCTACATTCTCACATGCTCTCAGATTAGTGTGACATATTAGACTTGATTCTTATCACTGTCTCCTTTTCTTATCCCTTCTTGCTTTGGAAACGATCCTTGAGCAGTTATCCCTAGAGAAGACATTCTCATTCTACATACTTACACAGTACTGATATGTGGAGTGTAGGAATGTTTGAAATGATCAGTTCAAAGAGATTTAACATCAAATGTTTTATTAACGTTAAGTGGGTATTTTTATTGACAGTGCTGGGGTAGAATTGGGATAACTCTCCAAAAATGCTCCACCAGTTGATTGTTCATGAACAGATTATATTTTCACACGTATTATATATTCATTACACTCCCCAAATCATTTTCCTATCCACTCCCAATGATTGCCCAACTGATGTAGTTTTATTTGGCAGTCTTCAGTGTCATCTAGCATTCTTCTACCATCCTGACAATCCACTGTTAGTTCTTCGAGGGGGGAGGTGTCTCTTACTTGCTCCAACAGTCTTTATCTTTTAAAAACTTTCCTTTTGTTCCAAAGATTGCTGTGGAGTGCAGGGGAAACCAGAGAAGTCTCTGCACACACAGTTAAGAAAGGAACGTCTTGATGCTGTCTGTCACATTTTGGGCTAATTCTTCCTGGTGTGTGGATCCTGGCTTCCTTTGATGTTGATAAGTGATAAGGACTCCACAAAACTGGCACACATTTTTTCCACTGTTGTGTTTCTTTTGCCTTGTTAGAGCAGAACAGTCTTACAGTATGCCTCCCCATCTACAATGCTACTTCACAGTTATCATCCACAACATCTAAAGGCTACTATGGTGCTGTGTTTACTGAGTTACTGTGCTTATTTTATTTACTGTAGTTTGCATGGACATAATTAGGAGATATTACTTTCAGAGCAACTTATGTATATGTGGCCCAAGACAATTCCTCTTCACTCACTGCAGCCCAGTCAAGACAAAAGGTTTGGCACCCATGGGCTATGCCACTTGTGACTGGCAAGATTTAACTCCATTCACAGTGACTTTTTTGGCCCTGTCATACAGCAAGTTTTTATCCAGTGAACATTATTATATCTGTCCAAAACATGAGCAGGCAGTATCAAATACTTCACTAAAATTCAAGTAAACAACATCCACATCTTTTCACTCACTCACTAAGTGGATTATTTAATCACAGACAGAGATCAAGTTAGTCAAGCAGGACCAGCTTTCATAAATACATGGTGACTGGGTCTTGATCACCTGATTGTCACGTATGTATCATGTGATGGAAGTCACAATGATTTGTTCCACAATCTTTCATGGCACTAGGGTCAGACTGACAGGCCTGTAATTCTATAATTCAGTGAACTTGGACCTTCCTGGTTAGCTAGAACTGTTAGTAAATTAGACTGACTTGGTGATCCCTTCCTCCAGTTTCTTCAGTAAATAGTAACTGGATGGCAGTCATGCTTAATAGATACTGGATGATGCTAACTTTTTTTTTTTTTTTTTTTTTTTTTAAATTAAGTAGGAAGAGTCCATAATCAGTTTCATAAAGTGGCAATAAAGGTTGGGGAATGCATGTACTTCTTTGATTATGCTACTTACAAGTGCTTTGAGACTAGGTTATGTAGCCTGTCTCCAGCTGAGGTTATGAACTGCTTGTTACACGTCTTTTAACTGACAGCTGGTCACTGTTCTGTTTACTTATTATTGAATCCTTTTGTTGACTTCATCTTAAATTTTGGGGTATTTTTAATTAGATTTTATAAAAGGTATAGTACATTGCACACAGTGCTGAGATAAAAAAGTAGCTAATCTATTTACAGATATTTTAAGTTAGTTTAGGAATTAACTGAGGGAAGCAAGCCTGTTTAATGAATCCAAAACATACTGCCTGAATTGAAAAGAAAGTAAAATCAATGTTCTCTATCTACAATATACAATCATAGTCTCTCCAAAAAGTAAATATTTCTTTTGTTTTATTATTCATTTGCTTAGAATATCTAGGTTTTGTTGTTGTTGTTGTTGTTGACTTTATGAGGACAATATTTTTATTTACCTACAGAGGAGATAGTAACCATCAGAGCAGTGAACTGGAAAACCAGAATAACTGTAGTACTTAGAATATTATATTACTGCCCATTGGGACTTTTATTAGACACTATTTGTAACAAGAAGCATTGCAATACAACTTACAGAATAGATAATGTAAAACATTCAATAGTATTCCATGACCATTAGAAAAAAATGTCATACGTTTTGCATAGCTGGATGTCAGGGACATATGCATTTAGATGTGTTTAATCAAATGTTTAATCTACAACAACCAAAAATGAACATAAATCCAACATCAGGTGATTCAAATGAACATTGCTAGAGGATGTACAGAGTTTGAGACACAAAAAATTCTGAGTGAAAGTCAGCCAAGGACTTTTGGCCATTACTTCTCTTGATATCTGGAAAACTGTATCTATCATCTTCACCAGATCTTTCAATATAGGGATTTTTTCCTTCATATTATATCAGTCCTATGCATGTGCTCCACACGAACAGCTGCAGCTGGAGTTGCTTTCTCCAGGATATTGCATCATTTCAGTCTCCAAGAATCTAAGAAGCAAGAGACAGTCAGTAGATGACCATCAAGATGGAGTTGTTTCAGGGCAAAAAAAAATTATGCCCGCTTTCCTATTTAACTGACAGTGAGGAATACCCAGAAATCACAAGTCTCAGAAAAATAGGGAAGGTGCTCATACTTCCCTAGAGAAAGTGAAGTGTTCTGAGATCTATCTGTCATTGTTCTACTATTTGAAGCATGAAAAAGAAGCAGAAGGAACTGGATGTCAAAGAGAAATTACAGAATAATTAACTATGAGAAACTGAAAGGCACTGAATTCTCCTTCGCTCACCTGAATCTGGTTCAGAAAGTACCTGGTGTTTGTGTACTGCATAGATAGTCATTTTCTACATACATTCTCCTTTTCTTCCTGTTGGTTTAATTAAGGGTTACTACTTGTGTTTTTATTCTTCTTCAGAGACAACTTATAGAGGAATGTAAAGAGCTACTGAATGCAGGTTTTGCTCAAGCTAATTTCAGTTGCTGCTGTTCTTGTCCTGTGTCTCATGACTAAATCATAGTTGGCATATAATAACAACAGTAAATAGCAGTTTTGACTACAGTGGCCTTTGAGTTGATAGAGCTGAAGATCTTGAAGGAAGTGAGGAAGGCAAATGGTAAAGAGTCTGAACTTTAGGAGAGCATGCTTAATCATGCAACTGGTTTGCATAGCTTAGGTTTTCCAAATAATCTGACAGTGTACAGTGAATTTTCATTTTCAGTTTAGTAGATGGACTGATGAGAAGGAATATGTTGTCAAATAATTGTACTGCAGTGATTTAATGAAGAATAACACAAATTTGAAGGATAAAGATAACTTAAAAAAAAAAAAGTGTTGAAAAACAGCTCTTAAGAGAAGGGAGTTATCAAACCTAGTATTGGATAACATCTATGATGTTGAAAAAGAATCTGCGGATGATGTAAAGACTATAATGTCCAATAATATGGTGGGAAAAGTGATAATACAAAGGACTGATTTTATTATTATTATTATTATTATTGTTATTATTTAGGGATAATCAGATATATGAGGAGCTGCTCACGTCTCTTGGTTTGCTCAGCTGAGACAAGAGGAAACTGAGGGGAGATCTCACCATGGCCTCCAACTTCCTCAAAAGAATGAGGGGAAAGACAGGTGCTGATATCTCTGGTGTCCAGTGATAGAACCAAAGGAACAGTACGAATCTGTTACAGGAGGGGTTCAGGTTGGGTGTGAGAAAAAGAATCTTCACCAAGAGGGTAGCTGGGCACTGGAACAGGATCCGCAGGGAAACAGTCATGGCACTGAGCTTTCTGGAGTTCAAGAAGTGTCTGGATGGGACTTTCAGACATATAGTCTGATTTTTGAGTAGTTCTACATGGAGCTGGGAGTTGGAATCTGTCATCCTTATGGGTCCCTTCCAACTTGGGATATTCTATGATCCTATGGTCAGTTACCCAATGTTAGGCACATGAAACTAATGAAACTGTCTCCCAGACATATTATGAATGTTTTCAATATGAAAAGTATCACAAATCTTCAAGCAGAAAGTTTTAGCAATGACAAGAGTTTGCAATACCATTGTACTTTGAAATCATTTTAAAATACATTTTATTCCATTCAGAGATGTATTCACCACATTAAAACAGTTCTGAGGTAGTTCCCTCACTAGAGGCAGAACTTTGCACTTGAACTTTCACGAGATTCCTGTTAGGTTAATTTCTCAAGATATCAGTATTTTTCTGAATCTTTAAAATCTTTTGATGTATGAACCAGTCTTTTCAGTTTTGTATATTCTGCAAACTTGCTGAGTATACACACTGTCCCCTTATTTATATCTCAATAAAAATGTAAAAGTTATTTCTCCCATTACCGACTCTTGAGTACTCCACTAGTGCCTGTCTTCCAGATGGACTCTGCTGATGATCACATCTCTTTGAGCATGGAATTTAAAGCAGATTTCAGTCCAGATCACTGTCATTTATTTATCAGGTTTGGATATGAAAAAATCAATTTCAAAAGTTTTGCTTATGTTGAGAGAAACAATAGTAATTACTTTCTCCTAATGCACTGAGCAACGGGTTCATAGTAGAAGGCTATCAGGCTTGTCAGGCATGATTTACCCTGCATAAATCCATACTGATTACTCCCTTTCACCTTCCTGGCTTTCATTTCAGTCTGGAGAAGAGGAGGCTTAGGGGAGACTTTATTGCTCTCTATAACTACCTGAAGGGAGGTTGTAGTGAGCTGGGGGTTGGCCTAGAGGGAATGGCTTCAAGCTGCACCTGGAAAGGTTCAGGCTAGACGTTAGGAAATACTACTTCTCTGAAAGAGTGGTCAGGCACCGGAATGGGCTGCCCAGGGAGGTGGTGGAGTAACCGACCCTGGAGATATTCAAGGAATGTTTGGACACTGTGTTGAGGGAAATGGTTTAGTGAGAACTGTTGGTGATGTGTGGATGGTTGAACTGGCTGATCCTGTGGGTCTTTTCCAATCTTTGTGATTCTATGATTTTCTTCAAAATGGTTTGAAAGGTTATTTGCCCCATCATGATCTCAGGGACCATGTTCCATGTATTATTTGTCTCACCATTCTTGAATATAGGAAAGTTTGTTTTCCTCTATAACTTAGGGATGTCTTCCAGTCCCCACGACCTTCAGAGTTTGTGAATATCTGTGAATATGTACGTGTAGTTTGTTCAGCTATCTTGGACCCCTTTACTCTCTAAGACTGAATCTCAGGGGACTCCCTCTACTAGTCTTCTGAACAATTAAAAGTCCACCCTCCAGAAATCCAAGGTAGCAGTTTTGCTGTTCCCCCTCCTGACTCCACCAAGAATAGAGAACTCTACCATTTCACGGTCACTCTGCCCAAGACAACTCCCAACCTCCACCTCTCCTGTCATGGTTTTATGATTTTTGATTATGGGTATTTCACATCATAACATCATGCAGTGTACTGGGAGTTAAAGAGTAAATGCTCTAGTTCCGGGTACTTGTCCAGCAGAGAAGAACTACGTTCCCCAGAAGACTGTTTGAGTACTGTTATCATTCCTGCTCAGGGGAACAGATATAAGGCCCGTAGCTCATCTGACCTGGGTCTTCTTCTTGTCTTGTCATGCTTGTTTTCGGATCATCTCGCTGCTGCTCTTGACTGCACGCATGGCTTCAGTATTAGTATAAGGCCTTTAGCTCTCGGACAATCCTTCTCTCATTTGTATTTGATTTTGTTAACAATTATATTGAATTATATTGTATTATATTGCGTTATCATGCATTCCGATACTACATTTAGTAAATTAGTTTGTTTCTTCTCAGATCGTTGCCGCTGTTTTTTCAATTATTCTTTTTTTGAGGGGGGGGTGTCCCCTGATTCCCTTTCCTGGAGGTGCAGATTTTACAAAAAAAAAAATCCGTCCACCCCACTAGTCATGGAATTGGGCCAGACCAGCCCGTAAACCGTCGACATCTCCCAACAGACCTTCTCTGTTTGTGAACAGCAGGTCTAATGGGGCAGCTCCTCTCGTAGGCTCTCTCACCAGCTGCATCAGGAAGTTATCCTCCATACACTCCAGAATCCTCCTAGATTGCTTCTTCTGTGCTGTTGTATTCCCAGCATAAGTCAGGGAAGTTGAAGTCCCCCATGAGGACAAGGGCTGGTGATCACGCAGCTTCTGCCAGCTGCTCGTAGAACACCTTATCTGTCTCTTCATTCTGGTTCAGCTGTCTAAAACAGACACCAACCAGGATATCTGCCTTGTCAGCTCTTCCCCTGATCTTTACCCATAGGGATTCAACCTTATCATCCCCAGCCATAAGCTCAGTAACATCAAAGCACTCTAACATAGAGAGCCATGCCACCACCCCTCCTTCCTTGCCTATCCTTCCTGAAGAGTTTGTAGCCATCCACTGCAGTACTCCAGTTATGGGAGCGGTCCCACCATATTTCTGTAATGGCAATTAGGTCATAGCTTGCCTGCCACACAGTGGCTTCCAACTCTTCTTGCTTATTGCCCATGCTTCATGCATTGGTGAAGACACACTTCAGCTGAGCCCCTTGCCTTACCCCTAATCCCATTACCACTCTCCCATGCTCATCTCTAGCAGGCCTGGTTTTATTCCCTTCCCCTTTCATATCTAGTTTAAAGCCCTCTCGACAAGTCCTGCCAGCTCCTGGACAAGGATCCATTTCCCCCTTTGAGACAGGTGATATCCATTGGCAGACCTCAGGCCAGGTGCCAAGTAGACCACCCCATGATCAAAGAATCAAAAATTCTTGTGTTTGCACCAACCTCTCTGCCATGTGTTTATGCGATGTGTATTCCTGGTCATTGTCGTGTCCTTCCCTGCCACTGTAGGAATACAGGCAAATACTATTTGTATGCCTGCTCCATCAACTAACCTCCCCAGTCCTCTAAAATCATTTTTATAGTCCTCAGTCTTCTGTCAGCGACCTCATCACTGACAGCCTGAACTATCAATAAAGGATAGTAGTCAGAGGGGCGGATCAGACTGGGAAGTTTTCTAGAAATATCCCTGACCTGGACCCCAGGGAGGCAGCACACCTCCCTTCCAATAGGATCAGGCCAACATATTGGGCCCTCTGTTCCTCTCAAAAGGGAGTCACCAATGACTATCACCCTCCTTTCTTTTCTGGAGGAGGCAGACTTCAAGAGTGGAGCTGACTGTCTCACCTTAGACACACTTGGAGGCAGTCCTCCCACCTCATCCTCACTCACCTCTCCCTCTGGTTTTAGGGCATCAAACTTATTACACAGAGGTACCTGGGGAACTGAGGTGGGTCAGGATAGGGGTCACCTATGTTGCCGAGCTGGGACCTACTGCCATTCCTCCTCTCCTCTCAAGTCATCTCTCTCTGCTCGACTACAGCAAGGGAGAGGGTCCACTCCAGTTTGGGGGGCGCATCTCTATGTCTTTCTTGTAGAGAGACACTCCACCAGTCAATCTCCCGCTCACACTCTCTGATGGTTCTTAATCTCTCCACCTCCTCCCTAAGCTCCACCACCAGGCTGAGCAGTTCGTCCACCTGCTTGCACCTCACGCAGGTGACATCCTTCCCATCCTCCCTCAGCAGCAGCAGGCTCTGGCACTCCCTGCAGCCAGAGACCTGAATGGCTACTTTACTGGGTAGGCCCTCTGTCTGGGTCGCCACAGTCTTCTTGGGGCAAGCCCGCTGTCTGGTAGAGACCATGTTTGAACCTATGGTCTGAGGGTCTATCTGTAGGAGAGTTGGTTTCATGAGAAAATACAAAAGAAACACCCACATGTCCTACCACAAGACCAACCACCCACACTGTTGCTGCAGCATCGTATGGGCAGTGTGAGCTATGCTCACATGCTGACTTCCCTTCCTGTTAACAGTGGAAGATAACACCCGTTTCCCACCTGCCACATTATGTGGATGAAAGCTAGCTTCTGCCCTCCCTCAGGCTGCTTTTAGAAACACAGCAAAGAGTCAAGGTCAAGCTCGAGAGATAAGAGTGGGCATTGCCAGCTCCACCCCAGCTGGCTGTCTTGCTCCAATTTCTAGGAGGTAGATGAGGTTCTTTGATGTATGTATGCCCGGCGTGAGATTAAGAAGCAACGGTTCAAATGTTGGTCCGACCAGTTTATTACAAATGTTAATAAGGGAGATGAAGTGAGGTGAGGACGGACGCTATTAC
>PPHD01014778.1:0-16492 GCA_002909625.1 Bambusicola thoracicus | reverse complement strand
AACTCCATACTGTGGGTGCTTTAGTTTTTGTCCCCTTCTTTGCCTTGTTTACCCAAAGGTTGATCATAGTCAACAACTTGCTACCTATGTTCAGAACTTTTTTTATTTCAGCACATTGTTAGGCTACTGGTCACCAGTGAAGTCTAACGTGAGACATAAAGATGAGTGACTTTACGACCACAAACAACTTATGGGAAGCAGCTGCTTTTGTGCAAACATGTGAAGTGTCAGTACAGAGATTAGAAGCCATTATTCAGTCTGGAAGGTGGGCTCTGGAACACAGAAAGAAAGGAGCATCAGAAACATTATACATCCATTATGCTAAAACTATGTCAACCCAATGAGTTCTTGCTTACAAAGAGGTGAACACAGTTCTTGAGGCTACCGCTGCACCTCACGAGTGATTTCAGTATGCTGAGGACAGAAACATCAGCATTTGGAATCCCATTTTCTTCAGCAAATTTCTTTCCTGTGACTCTTCCATTAAAAGAACTGTAGTGTATATCAGTAACATTATTTTGCCTATACCAAAGGAGAAGTAGATAATAGGTGCTCCTCATGTCAAGAGGTTTGTATTGCTTTTCTCCGACTGCTGGGTGGCCTTAATATTTAAGTCATAAATGGGCAAATGTCAAAGCAGATCTCCTACTGTGCCTGACTCCCTCTAATAAGTAGGTGCTGTTTTATTGTTCTGTGGCTTAGTTGTGAGTACAGCTGTCAGCTGACATAACTGGTAATGGAAGGACCACATTCCTTATAGCTAGACAACTCCCTTCAAAATTCAGGACATATTTACAGCCATCAGATTTGCAGTATCAGGTTCCAGACTGTAGCTGTGCACAGCATATTTGTATCTGAACCTGTGTTACTGCACTCTTAAAATATACATATTTAACCCCACTTCCCCCCCAAAAAAAGAGAAAAAAAGAGAAGAAAAAGGAAAATAAAGAGGATCAGAGCTTCCGTCCTGCTACAAGCATACTTTGAGCAGCTCTGGAAGAACCAAACAGCTTCATGGCCCCACTGGGAACTCCCTCTTCCTTGGAATTGCTGTACAGCATAATCCTGCTCTACTGGTTTCAGCTCTCTTTCCTCTCACACAGGTCACAGAGAGTACAGGACAAGGACAAAGCAGCAGTGAGCACTGCCTGGGTCTCCAGACACCGCAGTGGACCTTTGGAGAAAGAAATAATTAACATAATTTAGCAGCTTGCTAAAAAAGCAAGATTAAAAAAAAAAAAAAAAGACAGCTGCTAAGGTTGTTGGGAGCATGTGTGTAGGCAGAGGGCTCACATTTATATTCACCCAAGGGAAGTACAACAGCCATATGCCTTGCCTGTCTTGGTGCTGTCTGAAAGGTGTTCTATCATCCTTTTTCAGAC
Source organism: Bambusicola thoracicus (assembly GCA_002909625.1). Lineage (NCBI taxonomy): Eukaryota > Metazoa > Chordata > Aves > Galliformes > Phasianidae > Bambusicola > Bambusicola thoracicus. The sequence continues at coordinate 15,110 of PPHD01014778.1, read as the reverse complement.
ACACTCTATAGACTCCTGTGATACTTGGAAGGGCAAGAAATTTCTGTTGGGTCTGATAGCTAATGAGGAACCACCTCCCCATCCTGACATACTAGTTCTTCAAAGGCTCCAGGTGGCAGTGCCAGCTCAGTGCCTGCCAGAAAAGCTTGCTGTGCTGGCTGAAGGGCCCTGGGGAGGCAAGGGTTTGTTGACACAGAGCAGTAGCATTGCCGGGCTGCGCCAGCACCTGCCCTGCTCAAGGTGCTTCTGTGCAAGCTGTGCTGCAAGGACACAGGCGAGGTCCCTGACCACCACCTCTGTGCAGACAGTGGGTGGCACACAGATGGTCATTCCAGGCATCCCTCTCATGGCCTGAACCAGACTAGGTAGCAACGAGAACAAAGCATGGATGTATGAGCTGCTGTTGCCTCTGACGAGGGGTGATGTGCTCCAGGCTGTGGTGAGATGTAGTGGAGCAGTCTTCTTTGGTAGGTATTTGTGAAAAGAAGGATGCCACTTCTTGCTGCTCTACACAGAAGGTGCACACAGGTCTAATGCTGCAGGATTTGTAGCTCTTTGTGTACTTAACACAATGCATCAGTGATGTTCTGCACAAAACCTTTCCTCTGGCAGCTGTCAGGCTTGTTATAAGCTGCAGTGGAGCTACCAGCCAGGACTTGTGGTTTTCTTGGGGAAAGGATTGTTGTGAGCATCGCTGTGCTCCTTTATTTCAGAAAATCAAATTTACTCCTCTCTATTCCACATTCTAACAATAATTTCCTGCAGCAAACATATCGTCCTTCCAGCATGGAATATAAGGCAAAAACAACTCATTCAAAGCTAGTAGTATTTAGGAAGAGCATTTATAAAACGTTGAGTCTTTGACATCTCTGTCCCTAACCTTTCTTCAACAAAACCTTCTTTTGTGACAGTGGCACTTTTTCAATAGAGAATGTATCAGCCACAGCTTGTTACCGCAGGCAGAAATCATCAGAGAAAGTTAACAGAGAAGAAAAACAACAAATAATCTACCAGTAAATATTGGAGGTTTATTAGTAGTCTCATACTGACTCCAATGAAGATGTTAAATCTCATTAATGGTTATTGGAATAGGAAAAAGTGGGGAGGGGGTGGGGAAGGCAAAATAAGGCAAATAAGATATTTTATCTGCTTTCTAAACGCTGCTAATCATTCACCCCACTTTCTGTCAGATAAGAAAGTTCCAGGGGTGGCTATTTGTGAGACACTTAATGCAGTGAGACTTTTAAAAAATTATTTTTGCCCAGGAGACAAATGTGTAACCATATGATTTTCTCCCCCTGCTATGTTAAAAATGCATCTATATTTTTTCAAGCACACCCCGATTAAAGAGGGCACATCTGTTTTAAGTCCTTCTTTATGAAAATTACTGAGCTTCCTCTGAAAGCTTATCTTTTAATTTCAAAATTCTTTGTAGCAATAAGTTAGATAATAACCAACCATATTTCTGTCTTCTTTGGGAAAAAAAAAAAAAAAAAAAAAAAAAGAGAGAGAGAGAGACGGAGAGAGAAAGAAAGAACCATTTTGAGCTTTGAACTCCCCCTCCCTCCCCTCTCTGGGTCTCCTTTGAAAAGGCCCCCCTCATTTGCGTTTAAAATGGATGTTTCATACTGGTTGATTAGTGTTAGTATGGGATACCAGCCGCTCTGAGCCCAAGGCTCAGCTTGAGATCTGCGGATTATTCATCAACTTCCCCGGCAGGGGGGACCGTTTCTCACTTTCACTGCACAGCAGCAAAGTGTTCAGCTTTGCTTTTTAAGATTTTTTTCCCTTTTCACAAACTTTTTTTCTTTTTTTCTCCCCCCATGAAGGGGTTACTTGAGTGTACATAACACCAGATCACTTTTAATACCAAACCTCCCCTGCTCCGACTGGTTTTCTTGCCCTGAATAGCACATAATGGATCGGGATGTATTTACCATATGTCTGTCTCGTTACAACCATTGTTTAAGGCAAAGATCATTTAAATATGTAAACTGAGACTTGGAGAGCACTTGATCTTATCATTATATTAAGGCTCTGTTATAGCATCTCACTTTTTTCTTTTTTCTTTTTTTCCTTATGTCTCACTGATGCTTTTTTATCATATATATTAGGCTAGAATAGGTGTAGAGGACGTATGTTAGGACATGTCTGTAATAACAATACTTCAACAGCACTTATTATCATGGTGTTCAGCATGCAGAGCACCAAGTCTGAACAGAATTGTTATTTGGAGATGGCTACCTGTTTGTTTGCAATCTCTTATTGTTGTTAATAGCCATACCTGCAGTGCTAATGCTTCAGAACCAATGGAAAGAGTTTTGTCTGTGCAGAACAAAAGCAAATAGCAAACGGTTTTGTGTGCCTAAAATCTCGTCCACTTTTGTGTCATCTGATCTCACAAAAGATGGGATCCCTGCAAATGTGAGGTCTCTCTGCTCTGTAAGATAGTATGGATAGAGGAATACAATGGCAACATGAAGTTTTTCTAGGTATTTATTTGTGTGCATACACATATTCCTTTGCTCCTTTGTCTCCAGCTGCCTTTAGGTATTCATTCTTCCTTGAACACAATGAATAGATACGGAGTTATAATGGCTACAGAAGGGCCCAATTACTTTCTTTTTGCTTTAGCCACCTAAAACAGGGGTGAATCTTGATAATAGTTTAGAATAATCTACTGCTGATAGAAAGAAACCAGCACCTACAGAACATTACCATACTACCAGTATTCTCCAGAATATTCCTGAGATATGGAGCTCACTGCACGAACTGATGAAGTCCAGACAAGAAGATCAAATCAAAATCCCAACATTTAAATGGCAGAGACTGACATACTGAGACACAGAGTGATTTGGTGCAGTGCTCGCAATCATTCATTCATCTTTAAATTAACAGCTATCATGAGCTGATTTTTTCCTTTTGTCCCCTGCTCTCATCCCTGAGGAAACAGCAAGAAAGACATATTTCAGTTGGTACTTTTAGTGAATTATTTTCCTCCTCCAGGATGTTTTCTATTTGCCTACAAGGAGCTTAGGAGGAGTTAGGGGTGCTCACTGTTGAACTTGATCAACAACTTATCCCTGTCAGAAACAAGTGAATGCAGCACTGAATGTGATGGCACTGCATACATAAAATACCCACTATAGTGACGCTTATATGATGCATTTTAGAATCCATGTGCAAATGATAGCGCTGAACTATCCGATGTCTTCAGCTGGCTCATGAAAACCACAACAATGCCTCAAATAAGTGTTTTCTACTCTTAATTAACACAATAGCTTAGCAACACAAATGGGTTTCTATCCCCTCTGTTAGGCCAGCTGTACAAGCTCTTTTCTTTGTAAGAGCCCAGCAATGGGCAGCATCATGGATCAGATCCCAGACCAGAATCGATTTAAAATAGAAGGGAATTGCTACACCTTCAAATGTAATGTTACACAGGTCAGGATCCTCACTACTGCATTCATCCCCACGCTTTCCCACTGAAGTCTGTTGGGAATCCATGCGGGAGGAGCATTTACAACGTGCATGGCAACGACCCAACATTTCAAAAGTCAGCCAAAATAAAATCTTATACAATCATGGCCTGCAAATGTTCCAAGGAAAGTGAGTGAGGTGGTGTCAGATGTTATTTGTGTAAGTAAAAGCATATTTTGTTCAAGACAAAATGTGTCAGTATGATTTAAATTCAATCACAAAATTAATTATTGGGATTTTTAAATCATAAAGCACCATTTGTTCATTAAAGTATCTACAGAATAAGGAAAATAATTCTGGTATTTATTGTTTTGCTTCAATTTACATTGGTGCTATAAGGAGCCGACAAGAAATGATGACAAATAAGCTATTGTAACCCTTTGGGAGTTTATTAGGTCATTTGTGCGACCATTGAATAGAGTCATTTGTTACCCTCAGGTGTTTGAGAGTCTCTTTACCCTTGGGAAAGGAATTTAACAAAGGAGTGTATTTCAAAGAAGGCACTCTGTGTTTTCCACCCTTTTTCTGAAGTGTTTTCAAACACACTCCAAGCTAAAAATTCTCAGAAGTGAGAAAAAGAGGTATATATCAGACGACCCCTGAAGCAGCTGACAATCCCAGGGAGCAGAAGATAGGGTCAGACTCTAGATGCTTGAATCCCAAATACATTTTCACCATAGGAGGCCCTGATTTATTTTTGCCCTACCCACCGGTTGCAAACTTTGAAATGCACAATACAAAAGCATTGGACTAATGCCCTACTTGCATTTTTTTATTTGGCTGAAATGTGACATGTCTTGGGTTTTTTTTTGTCTGGTTCCAAAAGACATTGGTTGGGTCCTTTGTTGCAAAAAGACATTGCATCTGCCTTAATCTATATATCTTCGTAATTAAATAAAGGATTAGCATTTGTTTAGACTATAAGAAAACAAGTTGTCAGGCAAAATCAATATAGCCATGGTGAGGAATCTGCTGAACACAAAATTAACAAAAAAATAACTACATTTCTAATTATCATCTAGGTAGCTATCTGGCCTGAAAGCAACGGTCCAGGCCATCTCTCCAGTCCAAAGAAGAGTAAAAAAGAAGACAAAGGAAAAGGAAAACTGGCAGTGAATCTGTGTAAGTACATTTTAAATTTCTTTTTTACTTCCTCAAATAGTAGCAATGAAATTTTACTCATGATTCCTACCTAAAATGCACAGAGCAAGCAGTCTTAGCATCACCCAACTGGTGCTTTGTTCAGGAGCTGCTATCCAATGGGTTCACTAGCTCATTATTTCTGCTTAATTATCGTACTTAGAGATGAAAATCTGTGGAAATTAAAAGGTTAGTAGTGGCAGTGATGCAATAACAACACAGCCTTACTGAGCAGTGAAAATTTACTGTGTAGAAATCCTGAATTAAACAAAACCAGTTGATGAAGACCAAGTAATGAACAAGTTTGTTGGTTTTTGTTTTTTTTCCATGCTGACTGTTGCTGCTGGATCCAAGGCAACATCAGTCCTCTTTGTTTCAGTAGGAGCAGCCTTTCTGTACAAAATTTGTTTAAAATAGCTTGTATTTGTAGAACCTCTCAGAGAAGTGAGACAGAGAGAAATAAGCAAATCACAGACTGAAAAAAATGCAAATTTAGGATGATCCTTAAAGGAATAACCAGTATCAAGTATGGGGAAATGTTGACATTATCTTTTCATCTTGTCTTGAAGTACTGCACTCATTTCTGGCTATCTCATCAGAAAGGTATGGGTAAGTTTTCATTAAACTGCACTGAAAAAGACCATGATTTTAGAAGCACAGAAGTTTTACTCTTAGGTTATATATTGTAATCAAGAGAAAAACTGAATGGTCTCTTGTGCTACAGTGACCTATCTGCATGAATTTGGCTTCATTAATCATAAAGGATAGATCTTAAGAATTAGAGCTGTTGTTTATTTTAAATTAACACTGATCAGTCTTTCAGCACCACAGCTCTATTCTTCACTGTGCCACTAATAGAATAGAAAAGCTACCAATGATTCCAACCATCTTCTATATTGATTGAATGACTGGTTTGTCTTTTTTGTCTGTACAATCAGAAGTCCTTCTTGTCGCTGGGAGGCCATAAACCTGGGTTTAGTGGCAACCATTTTAAGAACTCTTTAAGAGTTTGAAATAATTCTGTCTCCTCCTAATAAAAATTCACTTTAAAATGTGGTTAGGACTTCAAAGGGTTGGAAGGTGGTGCTTTGAGTGATAGTGGGATGCTGGAAGGCGTCACTGTGGTTTTACAGTGCCCACCAGTCTCCTTTCCATGTGTCAGGCAGGAGTTAACTGCATGTTTGAGGAAAACAGAACAAAGCAGTGTGAAAAAGAACCTGTTTTCACATCTTTCAGAGCCATGGATGGAGTTTTGTTTTCCTTGACAGAAGCTTGAATGTAGTGGGGCATTTTTGGCCTATGTTTTTTGGGAGCTGACTATTCCCTGTCTGTGTGTACACAGCACATAAGAAATAGCATAACACTGTCTGTGTTCTCGCTGGGTGCAGGCGGGCAGGGATTTGTGCATTCCCAACACCCTTCACAGGCTGTTATAGAGGTTCCCACACTATCTCAGGGATGGTCCTGCAGATTCGGTCACTCCAATTCTTCTGTCACTGAAAAAACCTACTTCAAGCAGTTTATAGTTCTGATGGAAACCACAGCAGGATTTCAAACTTTGCACCTGAGTTTAGCAAATAGAAACTCAGTGTAATAAAGATGTCTGGCTATGGTCTACAGTTCCCTTTCATAGTAAACAGGACTCAGAAGGAGTCCTAAATAGCCAGTGCATTGAGCCAGCATAAAGTCTGCATACTGGACTTGAATCTACCTGTCCCTTCCTTTGCATTTATAAAGATGGATGCAGGCTTGACTCAGTAAAGGAAAGCTTTGCAGAGTAACAGTAATTCCCTCCCCATGTTGCCTGCAGTGCATGCACTAGTTCATACCATGGAGGAGACCACAGTCGTTTTTTGTACTATTTGTTATTTCCTGGTCTTATTCAGGGCTGCAAAGGTGCAGCCATCCACTTAGACTCCACCTTGAACTCTCTCTCAAGCCAAGCATCCTCCATCTCTTATCTATCTTCAAACAGCAGCGTCCCTCTTTTTTAAATATACAAGGTGGATCTTCCACAAGGAGAGCTGATTCTTATGGCTCCCCTTTTCTCTTGCTTTTTCATTTCTCAGATGGACTCACTTTGCTTATGTTTCCCAGTTAATTCATGCAAATAAGTCACTATGTGCTTGGAAGTAACCCCTGATGAAGAGTGGCTGAGGTTAGGTTTCCCTATGGGAATTCATGCAGCCTACAAACCTCTTTGCTTAGGCTGAATTTGAGAGCACAGAGAAATTCAGTTGTCAGTAGGTGGATGTTGTAACAGTGACAGCTGTTTATTCCTGGCTGCTGCTCATACTTGGTTTCTATCTTTCTCACTGGCCTTTCAGTGTCTTTCCCATGTTATCATGGATGCAATCCACACAGGCAGTGCTTCTAACTTGGAGAGTCTTGTTTGCTCCTGAAATGCCTCTGGTGAAAAGAATCTGACAAGTTTTGTCAAGGCAGTTTTGTGCTGGGAAAGTACAAAACAGTAACTCGGAGTGCCTGGGGTAATTTATAATCAAAAAGTTCAGTGCACATGAAATTAGGCACCTTCAAGAAAGGCAGCATCTAAGCAAGGTATTCCAGTACTGCAGTTTTGTATTTAGGTTCTCTGCTGTACACTGTAAGTACACGCACACAGTTCATCTGCTCTCCCTTCACCCTACCAGAAATGACAAAAGTAACACCAGGTCTTGACGATCAAATACAGGAGGAAAGGATACAAAACTTTTATTAATGTCTTTTGTGAAAACTTGTGATGCCTTGAAGAATGTCTGTAAGTATTGGCTGGGATCATAAAGCATCCATCTATATGGAAACCCACAGAACTGAAGGAAGGTCAATGGAGGCATAAATGTCCATCCATGTTTTCATAGCATTGTGGCACTGAATTCACAAGCATCCTGATTAAACCTCTTGCATGTTTGAATGTACATGGATAAATGCAACATCCTTTGCAAAAGGTCAAGGAATACTAAATGTTCACATTATATTTTTTTCCTGCTTAAATACAATAGAGTTGCTTTCATGCAATAAAACATTCAGGTTAAACTACTATGGAAACAATACAGCGTATGTGGTTTGGTTGATGCAGATACCCAAGTGTAGAAGCCATGAGAAACCTCTTTGGTACTTAGTTGTGCTCCTCCATTCTTCTCAGCCATGCAGACCAGACCCTATTTGCAGGGAGTGAGGAGCAAGGTGATTTTTCTACTGTCTTAGTACTGCTGAGAGATTTGATCTGCACTTTTATATCTAAAGACATCACTTGTGGATTGTGTTCCTTGTTCTGATGGGAGCATATCTGCCAGAACACTGGGGATTTGACCAATCTTCCAGAAAAGTTATTAGAATAGCGTACTGAAATTGTTACTTGCTTTGCTTGGGTAGTTGTAAAGATTGTAGCTGTGGATCTGATAATTTCAGCAGCGATGCTGTGCACAAAGAAGCAGCAAGGCTGTCCTCTGACACTGCATCAGTGACACCAGTACATAAATCCAGCACTGTGATCCTGTGAAAACACTGTGCTGCAAGTCCACTCATTCTCATGCATGCGTAGCACTGATAAATGTCTCAGTAAAAACATTTCAAAAATGATTTTGCGACTTAAGAAAACATACTTTAGCAATTACCATTTCCTTTACCATGAAACCAAATTCACTGTACATTACAGCTTTAAAGCTGAGATCTAAGGTTCAGATCAACTCTTTAATCCTAACTGTGGCTTCAGGTACTTCCTGATATTTATGAGAAATGCTCCAGGCCTGCAGCTGGGCTTTGAACACAAAAATAATGAACTTCGTTGAGTGTGAACAAAGTTCCACACTATTTTAAAGAAAGTTAAGCTATGACATTTTTTAATCCAATGCTAAATTACATAACCTAAATTCTCTGCATAATTCAGGAATGTTCAGAGCAGTAAAAAGACAATTAGATCAAACCTGCTTGCTAAATGAGCTGAAATCAATCTATCTGAACTTGAGCACTTCCACTAGTCCTTCTCCTGAAATATGTCCCATTACTCTTTGGATGAATACAATACTTTTACTATGTAATACTGATTGAAAAGACTCGTCCAGTTCCATTCCAATGTACTCCATACGCTAACACTGTCTCCTCTTATAACTTAAAAATGTAGATAAAAAATGACATCTTGCAGAATTGCATATGTATTCATGCAACAAGTTCTACAAATCATTTATAATAGGTCCTGTTTCTGTTTTTTTTAATGTGACCTCTCCATTCAGTGGGACTATTTATTCAGAACTTACATCAAATCACTGCTTGCTCACTCTGCTCAGGATTTGGATGCACATCAGATGTCAGCTCAGACTGATGTGAATTTGCAGAAATTAAGAGAAAATAAAGCTGAGTTGATACAGCATGGGAAATTTTGGCAGGGATATGATGGTTCATAAATAAAAAGGGCATTTTCTTTTCAGGAAAAGAGGGCTCAGGGCACTGTCTGACAAAACAGGGCTTGGAGTGAGCAGTGGTGATAACTGCTGTGGTCAGGTACTCCGGTGAACAGTGAGCACACAAAACAGAAAAACAGCTTTCTTCTATCGAAGCAAAACAAGCTGTTGTCCAGAAGAGCAGGGGGGAGTCCTGTGCAATAGATGAGAAGAGAGTCAATGAAGTTTAGGAGAAGAATTCCCGACAATAAAAATTTAGACTAAAGAAATTAGGGATTAAAAAAATGGACTAGAGAACAGCAGAGAAAATACAAAGTTGAAAAATTTGTTTTCCCCACTCTGGAGAGAAAATGCAGGCACTGTATTTGTTGTGTAGAGAGTTGGGTATTATCTCCTTAGGAGCAGATTCTTTCCCTAACGTGCCTTTTGCTTTCTGTTTTGGTATGTAAATAATAGCTTCCCAGTCCCCCACACTTTGCTCAAGGTAGCAGAAGCACCAGGCCCCACTGTGCAGGCCGATCAGATCCTCTACCCTGAGCATAATTACAGTAAATTAAATGTGACATTAAGAATTTGCATCGGGATGAAGGAAGACTGTTAACTCATGAGATATTTCAGATAGGAAGTCAGCTTTTAAAACCTTGCCTCTCCCATTTTATAAAAAAAGATAAGAATGGAAAAATACTGTGATTGAGATTTGTGAGTTTTTAATAGTTCTCACAGGAATGTGGATTTTAACGTTTAGTTTTGAGCAATTCCTATTTGATTTTTTTTATTATTATTTTATTTTTTTACAAAATATTTAAAAGGATTCAGGCCCAACATTTGGTCTCTTGAGAATAGGGCCACATGTGACTTACTGTGTTCTGCTGTGAGATGTTCCTTTATTTTTATTTCCTCCATCACAGCAGACAATACTTTTAAATCTGATATCTTGACGTATTGCCTTTTCTGGGGATAGAACCAAAGAACTGTGGATACCCGAACCTGGCGTTGTAGAAGGAGTATAAAGGCAAGACATTCAATTCACACTGCTGGTAATGTACAATATGGTTATGTTCTATGCTAAAGGTACCGAAGTGAGCATGTTCTTCACTGTATGCATTCAAATCATTTCTTTATTTACCATTCAGGATCCCAAAGTGCTGCTAACTACACAAGTTAACAGCTGTCTGCTCACACAGTTCCTGGCTCCTACCTCCTCAGGCATCTTTTTCCTGTTTATACTTGTACATCAGATGGGCCTTTGGAAAAATCCCTGATTTTCTTTTGTTCTGTTTTCTTTGTTCTGTTTCCATGCAGTCTTTTCCCCTTTGGAGATGACATGTATGGGAAATGGCTTATTGCAGCAACAGGAGACAGAAGCAAAAACAACTGCATCATGGGTAAAGCAAACATCAAAGCAAAGCACAAGCCAAGTAGCTGTGAAAAAATTATTTCGTATGTGATATTTCAGTGTGTTGAAGTCCAGCAGTGGTAGATCTTTTGGCAACACAGAAAAAATAAAACATAAGCAGCTACCACTTTCCAAATCTCGTTTTTGTCTGCATTTTTACTGAAAGCAGACAAGACTATGGACACGACACACCTGCTGCAGTTGGTGCGTTGCCATTTCTGCCTTTTCTGAGATGTGACAATACATTAAACCTACCTGTAGGGATGGTTTTAACTGGGCTTGAATTGGATCAAAACAATAAAAGCCAAGTGTGAAAGACTGTGAAAAGCAAATTGGAACCCATCTTTCATTAAATACTAATTACCTGTCTGACAACCCACGTACAAAAATTAGTGTGCTTATTGCAGATGTATTGTTATCGTAGATGTACGTGTATAGCTGTAGGTAGCCAACACGATTAAGTACTTTCAGCAATTCGTATCTAAAGGTTATTAAGTTCTACAGTGAAATGGAAGGAATCTGGCATTAAAAAAATAAACATTAAGGATGGCAGAGATTTTAAGTGAATAAACAAATATAACTATTTCCAACACACACATTCTCCTTTCTCACAATTTATATAACGTAAACGGCTCTGACAACATCTTCATATTCTGTTTATCTTTAACTAGAGCTGAGCTAAGAAAATCTGCATATTGTGTTTCTGCAGCTTCAACCTCCTGACCCGCTGGAGAGTCCTGCAGGCTACTGAGCAAGGAAAGTTCCCTCTGTGGGTAAAGAGCCCATGGCAAGCAGCAAGCAGCGCTAGCAAAAGCAGCAAACACGCCTCACCTAAGTAAGTGTATGTGTGGAGTTTGTTAAATATTTACCCAGATTTATATTTGAGCAATAAAAATTACATGCTGGAAGTACTTCAACTATCTTTAAGCAGCAATACCCACACTTCCGTAGTTTGAAAGCTTTTATTTTTAGTTTGTAAGAGAGAATCTGGTTTCCTAAGAGGGTTGCTATGCTGACATTAATTAGAAGCACAACAGAATTGGCTTTGGAAGCAAACTGACAATCCAAATCAAACAAGAGAAGGTATTTTTATTATTTATGTTAATACCACCACTCCTTTTCCACCTGGAATAACAGAGAACAAAGCAAAGCAACTTTGTCCTCTACTCATTGCAGGTCGGTGAAAAATTGTAAGTGACCTGACGAGATCCCTCTGGTCTTTTATGAGGGGACGGTTTTAATTAGATAACGTTATCTCTTGCCCCTTGAAGTCAGGATCTCCAGATGCATCGCAGCCACCTAAGCCTTATGTAAAGGCACACTTACAGCAATAAAAGGTGCACGAGAGCCCTGGCACTGCCTGGCCCTGCTGTGTTCCCACAGCAGTGGGGAAAGCTTGCAGACAGAGCTAATTCCCACTGAAGGCCAATTACTTTCAAGCCGTAAGATTTGCTGGTTCTGTTGTACCTAAAATAGACATGATGATTCTCCGGAAGCAATCACAGCAATTGACCAGCCTTGCTAATTAGGAAAAGGCTTTTTCTTTCAGTTGGATGGTTGTCTGCTGAAGGGCATCTCTCAATCCAGGGATGATTGCTTGCGTGTTCTTAATTGTTGATGCTTAATTGGGTTGTGTCCAGTCCTTCCTTCCAACTGCTTCTATGCAGAGTATATTTAAATCCATTCGTGTCTATTTTTGTCCGCATTCTGTGCATGTCTGGAACAGAGCAACAAGTTTTAACAGCAGCTTTGTAAACGCTACTGACAAATGTAACCCTTCACAGAAACAACTTTCATTTCTTGTTTTATTGCTCCACCTTCTGGTTAACTCACATATATTTTTCAAGCAAGATCTGGAGCGAGAATGGAATCATATCTAGCAGGAAAACTCCCTCACAAAAGCTACAAAAGCCTTCAACGGCCGCTCATTCCGCAGGCCGTGCCACGAAGCGGAACGCCCGCGCTCGGCACACAGCCCTCGGCAGTGCCCGCCGCGGCCTGTAGCCCCCGTCGGCACTCTTCGGCAGCTCTCGGCCTTCGGGAGCCAATCAGAGGACTCCGTGCGTTCCCGCTTTAGCTCGCTAGCGCGTGCAGGCTGAGGAGAGTTCCGCAGGGCGGGCCTGAGGGAGACGGCGGCGACGACCGTTGGTCGTGGGTTTTTGTGGTCCGAGGGGCTCGGCGAGGAGATAGGCGTGTGGCGCTGTGGAGACGGCGGTCTCCTATTTGTCACTGGAGTGGCGTCGCTTTGTGACTGAGGTAATGCTGAGGGTCTGGCCGGGCTGGTTGGGGGGAGGAAGCGATTTGCGGCCGAGAATGGCGGAGTGTGAAGGGATAGGCGCTCTGTGAGGAGCGGGCGGTCTCTGGGGCCGTTTGGGCGGCTGTGTGCTACAAATAAAGCGTTTGCTGCTCCGCTGATAACGTAGTGAATTAGTCTGGATTGAGTTGGTAAATGTCACTTCAAAGAGGCGTTGGTGGGCTCAGAGTTTGAAGCTCCTGCCGTGCTCTCCGGTGCAGCTGTTTTTCTTCACAGCTTGAGAATGCCTGGGCAAAGCTGTTAGGCTTCAGCTTGTCTGTAAGGAGCTGTTAATTACCCACACTGGATGGGCAAATGAAACAGTGCTACTTATACGTTTGAGTAAGGATGGGGGAAGCAGAAGACTGAGCACTAATGCTGTGGGTGCTTTGTCTTCAAAGGGAACATGACAGGAAGAGCTAGAGCCAGAGCGAGAGGGAGACCTCCAGGACAGGAGGCTGCCATTCCTCCTGTGGGAGCTGCATCTGTAAGTTGGTTCTCTTCAGTTAGCACAGCTGTGCTTTGAAATGTTATTGCTGCTTACTGTTTTAGTATGCGTGTGTTAAATGAAACTCCTGTGTATGCTGTGTAGACTGGGTGCGTCTTCCTCTAGAAAGCTTAGTTTCAGAAGTGTTTCCAAAGTCATTGTATAGAAGGTTGCAGAAGGGAGAAGAAAGCTGAATTCTAGGTGATCCCTTGTTGTCCTTGGTACTGGACTGATACAGAGGTGTTGTAATACCACAAAGTTGATTCTGCTCATGGGTTTTATCAAAAAGAAATAAGGAGGTTGGAGGAGGTCAGAGGTCTCCCTAAGTGACTTTCTGGCAAACCTGTGATTGTTCCTGCTGCAGGAGTACGAAAGAGGAACTGAGGGGGTAGTAACGACTAGTTCCTGAGAAGCCTTTCTTAATGGGGAAACTGCAGCCTTCAGGGAGGTTGTCAAGAAGATGGAGCTAGGCTCTTTGTATTGGTTCATGGTAGGAATATGAAGGACATGGAACACAAATTCAAATGAATTGTTCTAACTGGACTGAAGGGGTGGAGGAATTCCAGGAGAGAAAGGCTGGCATGTTGCGTGACAGTGCAAGAGGATCTGCTTTGTGTCAGGACAGAGCCTTTCAGCTCTCTGGCTCAGGTTTTGTCATTATCCTTGATATTGGCCTGTTGCTTGCTTGTACTTAAAATAGTAAACTTGATTTTTCAACTTGGGGAATAAGTAACCATACCTGTGGGGCAAACTCTGATTATCTGGTCAATGTTAAACTGAATTGCAGGACTGTTTGTGGCCAACAGTCATGTTTTACAGTCACTAAAAAGAATAAATATCTAGCATTTCCCTGGGAACTTCTGGGGGGAGTACATCTCAAGCTAGTACAGCTTACTCTGAAGTATTTGTGCTAGCATGATGCTTTTTAATATTATATATACACTGAACACTAAAGTTAGAAGAGCTGTTTTTATAAAATAGTCATTTACTTGGCATATCAGTGGAGACGCTGAGAATGAGAGTAGTCCAGAGGTTCTGTGGGGGGGGCCTGGAGAGAAAAGGTGTACATTTACTGCTGTTAAATGAGCATCATCCCAAACCCCGTTGTTTTAGTATTGAAAGCACAGAGTAATAACTCTTGGAACCTAATACAGGGGAAAGAGATTATACAGCTGCTAAACTAGGGTGTTTGGATATTCTGGACTTGATCAGTGGCTTTGCTTTGTTGCATACCCAAAGTGTGATTTCTTCAGTTGCACTGGAAAAAGTCGTTCTCAATTATTGCAGGCTCAAAAGACTTTACCAAGTCATCCATCTGAACAGCGGCAATCTCTGCAGCCATATCGTCCTCCACCCCTGGCAGAAGAACCTGGTGGCCGTGGGCGACAGAAAGGCCCTCAGGATGCTCCAAAGACACTAGGTCAGAAGGAGGAAAAGAAAGTGAACTTCCCACAAGAACGTGTTTTGAAGAGAGTGCAGTTAATGTGCTCTTTATACAGTATTTCTAATTCTTTTCAAAATAACATCTGTTACTATGTTTTTACCTTGTGATGATAGTGTTGTCATTCTAATGTGCAGCATAACGAAACCAGGACTTCTGAGAACTAACTGTAGTAGAGCTTGAACAGAACATCTTCTTCTTTATCAAAACAGTAAATAACTAAGATTCTTTCCTCTGTCTCAAAACAACAGGATTACAGATTTCAGCAGGGTTTCAGGAACTGTCTTTAGCAGATAGGGGTGGACGTCGTCGGGATTTCCATGACCTCGGGGTAAATACTCGACAAGCCATAGAACACGTTAGAGAATCAAAAACTGGTATGTCCAGGTTAGATTATAAGCAAGCATAACCAAGTTGAAATAAACAGTAGTTTTGCTTTCCTTCTGCTTTTAGCATCCCCTTGCGAGCCAAGTAAA
>PPHD01014777.1:0-16492 GCA_002909625.1 Bambusicola thoracicus | reverse complement strand
ATTTTATTTTATTTTATTTTATTTTATTTTCAATTTAGCTTTAGAGGACTTTTTCAAGATTTGACTGAGCATCTGGGAGACAGCCATGGCTACAAGCAGGTTCCCAAGGCACTGTACATCAGTTAGGCATGATTACAGTTCTACCATTGATGAGAAAATGAGTGCAAGGTAAGTTCGGGCAGCTGTCCAAATATTATACTGTAATGAATTCATCATTAGGAAATGACATTGAAATGCATTATTTTAGAACATATAGAGCAAATCTGAATTAATTATCTTGACCCAGGCAGTGTTAGGTCCACTGTTCTTATATGGATCTATAGACCTCAAATTTCTTCTTGTTACTATAAAAGTTTCTCCCAGAAATATCTAGAAGTATACAGAAGTCTGCTAACAATTCACCTGCAAATTAAAATGAATGACTATACTGTAAAGCCTTCATTCTCACTCACTGCAGAAAAACCTGGTTCTTTTCCTGATAAATGAAAGCAACCAGAAATAAAAAGAGGATAAACTGCACAGGCTGTTGCTCTGGCTGCCTGTGTACTGCTATGTGAAAATACAACTGCATTAGGATGAAACTGATCTCAGTCAGTTTCCCCTTCTGCCAGATAGATTTCCTGCTAGAACTAACAAATATACTCATGTCTCCTTTCTCTTTTCTCCTCCCCATGCAGTATTTGAAACAGTTGATAAATTATGCCACTCTGATCAAATGTCCTTAAAACATGAAAATGTTTGCCTTGAGGAAACCATGTTCTACTAGATTGGGTCCATTTACTCTTCTTCTATTGTGCTTTACAGCTTGCAAGACAAGCTTTACAATAAGCTGTCTCTGCAGACAATAATATTTTTGCTCTGCATGTACATTTAATCTGCAGTATCTTCTTTCAGTGTCGGCACTTGAGAGCTTTAATAGTCACAAAGTTGGAAAGCAATTATTTAACAGAAATGATAGAAAATGATAACCATTTTCTTGTTCAAATTTGAAAATTATTTTTGCAAAGAGAATCCAGCTATATAATGTCAGTAAGCAACTGATAAAGGAATAAAATAATGGAAGATTAGAAAAATGTATTTCCAGTCCCATTTGCACTTCAATGATTTCAAGAAAAGTCTAAGAAATTCTGAAGGTTTAGGACCAAAAAACAAAACTCTCCCGGTTTTCATAGTATCATAGAATGTCTTGGGTTCTAAGGAAACTCAAAGATCATCTAATTCCAATTCCCCTGCTGTGGACAGGCTCGCCAAACACTAAATTAGGCACTAGATCAAGTTGCCCAGGGCCCCATTCAACTAAGCCTTGAACACCTCCTGAGATGGGGCAAAAATCCACAATTTCTGTTCCTGAAAAATCAAGTTTATTATTGGAAAATCTCCATGCTGAATGATTGAAAACAATCTGAGTGCACTGAAACATGCAAGCATCATTCTATGATTGGGAATTCTGGGTAGTATTCTTTACTGATTCATATACATTTCATTGTGGGATCAGGATGTTAGAAAGAATTATATGCCAACTTTTTGAGAATCAGGATGCTTTTAAAGAAATATGATAAATATGATAAAAAAGCTTTTTGGATTTGATGATCTTTACGTTCTCTGTAGGTTTTCTGATTCTACTTTAATGCATTACTTGAATGAAGGAAATGAAAAAAGAAAGGTCTTTGAAAAAGTCATGATACAGTGAATGCCAATCAGTTAAAAACATTGAGGTGAACTGTAGAAATAAATAAAAGCTTTAAACAAGAACAGCAAAGGTCAGTAATAAAACAAGAAGAAAATATGTTTTAAGAACAGGATGAATGAATGAGGGTAGAAGGGAAAATCAAACAGTAGAAAAAGAACTGAAACTTGCCTACTCAGCACAGGAAATGAGATAAAGAATAACATGATCATTGGAATTATAGATATGTCAAATTCAGAGAAAAGGTAATACATTGTTTAAGAGAGTTGGTTTTTTGTTTGTTTGTTTTTAATGGATGAGAATGATAGGGGAACTGTTACTCTTTTACTCTCTGTTGTGGTATAACCTGGTTTAAACCTCCAGGTGGCTAAGCACCACAGTCATTTGCTCTCTCTGCCCTTTCCCAGTGGGATGGGAAGAAAGTAAAACAAACAAACAAACATCAGTGTGTTATGAACTTTGTTTTTTCCTAAAACCAAAATACAGCATCATACCAAACACTGTGAAGAGAAACAGTGCTGTCCCAGATGAAAATCAGGACAATATTTACTCATATTACATAACATTTACATCATGACCAGATCCCACAGTTTGTACCCATCCTAACTAATTACCATCCCTATCTTGCTTTTTTATATATACACACACATATTATTACTACTATAGACTATGGGCCATCTGTGTAAATTGTCCACGGTGTTCACTCAGTTCATAACTTTGGGCTCCATATGTCATAGCAGTCCTTTAGTGCAGGAGCGATCATTCACAGTGTTGCTACTGCATGCTGAAGGTAGTTCTATTTTCATCAGAGATTGTTCAGTGGTTCTTACTGTAATATTGTTAATAAGACATATAACAACCATAATAAAGATGACATGCAGTATTATGTAGAAATTTATCATCACACAGTCCAAATTACTGACTGTTTTCACACAGCAGCAAATCATCTGGAGGTATATAATGGATATCCCTATCCTTCCACATTACTCACCACATGCACCCAGGTCCTTAAGGAAAAGCAATTCCATGAATAGACTTGCCTTTCTCTGAGGCAGGAATAATACTGACTGTCTTGCTCAGCATGGACTTTGTGTGCACGACTGGGACTTCATCCCCTTCTACAGTATATAGGAGGTTTGATTGGGCAGGACCAACTTCATTGGCAGATCCCTGAGTGTTGATTAACCAGGTGGCTTTTGCTAAATGTGTGCCCCAAACTTTGAATGTCCCAGCACCTTTTGCTTTCTATGTAGTCTTTAACAGTCCATTGTATTCAATTTTTCTGGAGGCTGGTACATGATAGGGGATGTGATATACCCACCTAACGCCATGCTCAGGTATTTATGAGGTTGTTTTGGTTGCTTCCATCATTGTAAACACATGGCAAATGTGAGTTTGTGGGAGCATGACATAACCCACATCAGGTATCCCAGTATTTGTATTTCAGCCATCAAGATGCTTGGCTTGTTAATTACAACACAAGTTTCACATTCATGGATAACTTTTTCAATAGCTTCCATGTTCAGCATGCGGGAGTTCTACCCTCAAAAGGTTGCATCTGTTCCATTGTTCTAACTACCTCCATATAGCAACCGCTACAACCCAGGAGTCAGTGCAGAGTTAGAACCCTGGCCATTTCTCTAGTTCAGCAATTTCTGAAGACAGCTGGATTCTTCTTTTCCTTCAGCAGGCTCTGCAGCTTGTTTTATAGGACTCTGGACAGCAGCCATCCACCTCTGATACTTCCCCACAATGCAATAGGACCCATCGGTGAACACAGCATATTTCTTCTCATTTTCTGGCAGTTTATTACAGAGTAGGGCCTCTTCAGCACGTGTCACCTTCTCCTCTGGTGATGTTCCAAAATCTTTGCCTTTGGGAAGTCTATAATCATTCTAAGATTCCTAGATGAGTGAAATTCTTTATTCAAGTGTGTTGTGTGATCAGTGCAATCCATCAATTGCGTGATGCAAAGAGGAAACTCTTCCTTTGGGCATCCATCTCAGCACAGGCAGTCAGCGTGCCAAGAGAAGGTGTGCTTCAGTACCAACCACTTCTGAAGCAACTTGCACCCAGTGTCTCTGCTGCCAACATCTTTTTTTTTTTTTTTTTCAGTTGGAATATAGTGGGCCTTGCATCTTTTGTATCCTTGACTCCAAAACCCTAGGGGTTGATCTCAAATCTCCTCTGAGGCTTTCTGCCAGAGGCTCCATGTGGGGCCATTCTCTTCCCCTTGAGGATGCTGAATAGTGTTGAACAGAGATTGGTACACATGGGCCAGGTCCCAGCATACTGCAGTGATTTGTGATTCACTAGAACTGCCAGGGAGACAGCACAGCAGTTCCAGAAATTCTACTAGTTTTTCAGGATTCTGCAGTTGTTCAGACGTGAAGTTTTGAACCACCAGGGGTGCCCATCACTCTATGCACCTGTCCATAGCTTTCCACACTCTCTGCCACTCTACCTTGCCTGATAGCAGATTTCTGGGTGGTATTCTTAAATAACTGTTTAATCTTAAACATAACCTGACACACATTCATGACATATAACCATAGCAGCACGTTGGTTTGAACATCCTATGGATATTCAAAAATTCTCAAGAACTATTATACCTAGTTTAGGGAAAGAAGAAAAAATGAAAGAGAAAGGAAGGCTGAGGAACTGCTGGAAAAAGTCCTCTCCTGTCTCGTCCATAGCCTGGCTCCCTGAGGTGACAAAGTTAAGAGTATAATTACTAATAGCATCCGCAATATGGTTTCCAAGTCCATATATAATGCTGAATTCACATACCACATTACTTAATCCACTGCAAATTTTATTGTAATATAAGTCAAGGCTACAGAGCGTATACCAAAATAAAAGCCTTAATCTAGTCCTCAGATATGAAAAACAATGCAGCAAGGAATCTAAGCAGCAAATAAGGTGCTACACAGTATATTTCTGTGAGAAGACTATCGAAGATCTCAATAAATTGTAAAAAAATTTGCAGAGCGCCAAGTAATCAAACTACCACAACACTCTGTGTTAACATGCTCCAGTCAATTCTGCTGTTATCTCAACCCTTTGTGGCCCATGTTGGGTCCAAAAATGACCACTATGCTTTAACCTGGATTAACTTTGCTGATGGCTAAGCACCGCACCAACATTCACTCCTTTCCCCCACATACCCCAGTGTTCCCCCATAACCCCAGTGGTATGAGAGAGAGAATAATAAATAAATAAATAAACAAACCAGCAAAAAATAGTAGAACATGTGGGTGGTGATAAAACTATTTGCTAAAATAGAGAAAAGAAAATAGATAATATCTACGACTATATGTATGTATGTGTATACAAATGACAAGTGATGCTCAGGCAGTTGCTCATAACCCACCCACCCACTGATATCCAGTTAGCTCCCAAGCAGCAGAAGAGAACAAGATGAACCCCCACCCCCTTCAAAAATCTCCTTCTGCATGATGTCACATGGTATGGAATGTCTCTTTGACCACTTTAAGTCAGCTGTCCTGTTTCTCTGCCCGCCCAGCTCCTCAGGCCACCCCAACCTCTTACTGGAAGCTGAGAAAACTGGAATTGCCTTGGCTCTGTATGGCATTACTTAGCAATGATTAGAAATGGTGGGTTATCAACATTGTTTTTTTCCTAAAATACAAAGCATAGGATCATACCAGACATGCAGAAAAAAAAAACCCAATTCTGTCTCAGTTAAAACTAAGTCTGTATGAATGAGAGATGCCTTTCTTTCCAAACTTTCTTGGTTTCCTTTTTATTTTATATCCTTTTCTATCTTAATACTCAGAAACTCTTCTAAACTTTCACTTAAACAATGACAGTCCTCCTTACTACAGTCTGGTGCCTCTGTTCTCTGCTCTGAATGTTAGTTATGGTTGACTTAAGGCTGTCCACCAAATTAAGGATACAATCTTTAGAAAAAGGTGGTACTTCTGTTTTTTTTTGTTGTTGTTGTTGTTGCTGTTGTATTTTTTTAATTAGAAGAAATAGCAAACAACAGAATTTCATTCTCCAGAATGGTTTAACTGGAGTATTGAAAATTCTGAAAATAGCAGAGGAAAACAAAACATATTTATTTTTCATTCTGCTTCATAACAAATGAGAAAGGGAAGACAATGTTTGAAGCACCAAATCAAGAACAGTTCACTGTTCAAATAAATAAATAAATAAATAAAAGAATCAATTGCAAATATTGTAAAGTCATATTTAGTCATATTACTTACTTAACTGCACACAAATGTATTATTTAACAGTTTGCGAACCATGTATGTATGTTTGATTTTTAAAAAAATATTTTTCTTTACTAGAAGAAACTAAAATATTACATGTGAAATAGGATGTGTACTCTCCAATAGTCTTTTATTTTTGCTTTCTTCAGGTGTGGGCTTTGCAAGTTCATTGTCTGTCAGCTTGGAAAGAGGTAGTGCTAAGGAGTTGATGCCAATATTATGAGCATTTTGGGAAAAGTTGACTCCACTGGAAAAGTTGACTGATGGATCAGGTTCAAACTGATGTACTAAATGGGATTACATCAGGCTGGTGTCCAGTCACTAACCATTCTAGGGCCTATTCCTCTTCATGTTTTCATCAGTGACTTTCACCAGTGAAAGTATACTAAAAGTAAGTTTGTGAACAACACTAAATTGAACGGAGTTGTTGACTTCCTTGAGAGTAGAGAGGCTTTGCAAAAAGATCTTGACAAACTGGGGAGGTGAACTATGACTAACTGCAGGAAGTTTAAAAAGAGCTGATGCTGGATTCTTCACTGGGGACATGATAAGCCCAGATATATGTACAGACAGGGGTGAAAGGTTCGAGAGTAACCCTGAAGAAAGGAATCTGGGCATCCTGGATGACAGCAAGTTGAATAGTTGAATCTACAGTGTGCTCTGGCTGCCAAAAAGACCATCTGTGTCCTGGGGTACATCAGGGAGAGCATTCCAACTCTCACAGCTATGGAGGAGATTGTCTTGCTCTGCACTGGCACAGCCTTGTCAGAATTGAGACAAGAGGGGCTTTTATTTGTATATTTCACCTTTGTTTTTAGTACAGTAACAAATAGAGATTACTTTTTTTGAAGTGATCCACTATTTCTTCTGTCTCGAAGGACTTCTATCATAAAGACTGTACAGGTGTGAAAAGAGTTAGAAGCTATACTGCAGAAATATACCAAATTGTGCTAAATGTAAATGTATTTGGAAAAAAAATTAAGATGGGCTTGTAATAAAAGCAAATACTGCATGTTGATCATACCATGCATTTACGAGGAAGCTCAAATATACACAGAAGTTTGGAAGGTCCTTGTTTCTCCAGTGAAAAGCTTTCCTACTTACTGAATGATTGAAGTTTTAATCACCAATTTATTTGATAATTTGTCAGTCATTTAAATATTTTCTAAGATCTCCTGAATGATCTATAAAAAAGTAATTAATCAGTCTTTATGGGATGATACTACAAACAATCTTGGAGATCACAAATCTGTAAAAGGTCATTTAAAAATGAGAATGTGTAATATTAATTTAAAACTTCATAATAATTTAGCCCATAGTTAGGATTTAATACGCCCAGAGCAGAAGTGAAGGTGTTAAAATATAAATTCACATTACATTAAAACCTCTCAATTTCTCTCTTCTTTTCCTCTCTCTAGGCTTAAGAATAAAAATAGATGTGAAAAATACATTCTTACAACACCAAAATTTTAGTTATATTCATTTTTGTGACTCTAAAAAACAGCACATATTTTGTTATTCTTATCGATTTTGCTTTACTGGTATTTTAAAATATTTTTAATGTTTTTTAACTTTTAATTAAAGGGTTTTTTTTAACTTTTTAATAAGTTTCTGATATAAATATAACAATAAAGAAAATCTTTTGTATCAAGTATTTTAAAAAAATTTTTCTTGGCCAGGTTCTGAGGCACTAAATATCTCTTGGGTTAGTGCCCCAAATCCATGGATAAAACATCCACACGATCTATTCACAACCGCTTTTTAAGAAATCCCAACCTACACAAACAGATTTACTAGGGATAGTTATTCTTCCTTCAGAAATAAATAGCTTTGCTCTGATACTAATTCTCTCTATGAAGTCATCTGAAAAACTAACTTAAAAGAGCACAGCTTCAAACACTGTGTCATGGGGGTACTTGAAAGTTCATCTGATAGAATAAATTTGATGAAGATTCTTATGACACTGAATTAGTAGCAACCGCAGAGACTTCTGAAACAGGATGAGCTTGTGCAAACAGAAAGAACTTAATGTAAATAAAAAATGGGTCAAAACAAAGCTAAAAAATGGGTAGGTTTTAACAAGGTGAAAGACAACACGGTTCAAGAGCACACATCACTTCCTGATGATGTAAGAAAATATTATTTAAACTAAGGACAGCTGCAAGGAAAAACAATGAGGAGTAGCTTGAACCAATCAAATCCTATGGAAGCCAAGAACAGAAAGTAGGCAGATGAACCAAATGAGTGTGTATTTTAATGTAAATATAAGAAGAGGAAATTGGAATGAGCTAAAACTGAATACTGACTTAAAACTCTCATCTTAGAAGTATACCAAAATGAAAATAATCTGTGAGACACTACATTTTCAAGGTGCAAAGTACATGGGGAAAAACTAAGAGGCAACGCCACATGAGTGATGCTATGCATTAAAAGAAGCATGCTGCACAAGCAGTTGAATAGGTTAGCTGTCTTAAAATATAGAAGAATCTCCATGGATTACAATTTGATACTTACATGGGAAAATCACTTGCTTTTATACAGTGTAGCTGTACATGTGCTATGACAGCCTGAAAGGGATTTTTGAGGGAGTTCACCTGGGAGCTCAGAGATGTTGTCCTTGCAGAATATCCAGTTATTCACATGCAGACCCAGTAACTATTACAACTGGGGCGAGAAACTATGGTAAATTTTTAGATCTCATAAATGACTGCTCCCTGAAGCATCTCACCAAGGAAGCAGAAGGAAAAGATGCACTCCTGACTGTGTTTCTAAACTCTTTTCTAGTACCTGGTTCAAAGTGCAAGAAAGAACAAATTAGAAAAAAAAAAAATGGAGAGAGAGAAAAAGAAAAAAAAAGAAAAAGAGGAAAAATAAAAAGAAAGAGAAAACCTACAGTACTGTTTAATTTCAGAAGGATAAAACATTTTTATAAGAAATACACCATGTCATCTGACTAAGTCTGTAGAAGAGATTTTAAACTGTAACAGCGCAGTTTCTCTGCATGAGAGATTTAAATTGTCTCTTAAAAGGACATTATCCTTTCAGATGGAATACTGTTGAGGCTACACTGATTGATCACTTGCATGGATTCTGTAAGCACTACACTGTGTCTTTGTTAGTACTATTACATACAAGTGAATGGGGAGCAAGAGGTGAGGTATACCAAGGCACCTGAGCCAGCTGAAGCAGATATTTCTATGGTACTACTTTCCCTTTTGCTATTGTGCCAATGAATGAGCAAGAATAGTTACCCAGAGAACTGGCTCTGGGAATTCTTTAAAAATTATAGTTTCTTTCGGAACTTTCCTCTTGAAATCACATTTTTCAACAGTAAGCAACATGAAATAAACTACTGCATTTAAATTTCTTCCAGCTAACTAAAATTAATAAATGAAGATGTCAAAAATATTTGTACTAAGACATAAAACATTGGCCATATTTATTTCCATTGGGAGGCCATTTAACAATTACAAAGATGCTGACTTTGTAACTGCATACAGTATTTAAGCTACAGTGGCAGAAGAATATGGAAAGGGGCTTCAAATATCAAGGCCATTTAACACTACAGATACAAAACAGAAGAAAACAAAACAAAACGACACACACACACAAAACAACAACAACAACAACAACAAACCCTAATAGAGAGACAACCTGCATTAAGGGTCTAAATACTGAAAGCGAGATAGAGGAGAAAAACAACTACTGGCAGTCAGCTAGTCTTCATTTACAAAGTCCAGTCAGGTAACCAAAACCAAGAACCAAAAATCAGCCATCCAGCATTCAAAGTGGAAATGATACTGGTAGCAACCAGCTAAGAAGCAAACCAAGACAACTCTACTCTCCTAGAACAACCAGAACTGCTCAGAAGGAACTAAGCCACTGCACTACCTAGCAAAGAGATATCCACTGGTTACAGAGATAACATGAAGAGTTAAAAAGTAAAACAGCTAAATCTACAGTTTCCCAGATGGAATAAATCTTCCAAAAAGATAAAAGAGCAAAACCAATGTTTTCAGCAATTACTGGAGATTGTTGTGTATCTTGCAAGCATCCTATAGGAGTACAAACCAAACCTCTGATTCATCAGCATTTATTTCAACTATTGCATAAATACTTTTATTTAAAACAACAAAGCAGACAAATTTTTACCACACTCCTATCTTTCTTTGAGAAATAGTGCTTTGCTCTGGAAATTTTGATCCTGCAGTGGCACTCTAGAAAACATGGTGAGAAATAAAGTTATGCTGTGAGACAGACTCAGGCTTGGAAATATTAAATAAAGCTAATGCAAAGCAGATCAACTGTGGCACTCCAGCAACTATACAAGCTATGATTTAGTTCAAGAGAGATACAAGCATCACAGCACTGATGAGAAAAAAAGCTTTATGGATCCAGCAGCTCAAAAAATAGGTTATCCCCTCTGATTTGCACTGTATCATTGTTCCTACTCAGCATTTCTACTGGATGTGAAAAAGCAAACCAAATCATCTATTGGACAAATTGGTCCAAACAGCCTGTTTCTCACAATAAGCTATCACTAGGAATGGAGGCATGCCATGCTCTATGTAGTAATCAAGTTGAAAGAATAGTTTGTGGAAAAATATGTTTATTTCTCTTTTTATTACCTAAAAGAGATGCTATTCACAGAGCAATGCAGTATTAAAAGAACATCCAAACTTACTCCAGCAGTGGTGATAATACCAAGAAGTTGTGTATTCCCATTGTTCTTCCACTTATCTAAGTTTTCCTTTTCTTTTTTTTCCTCTGAAGAATCTGGTGGAGAGGAGAAGCAGCTAAATGCTCAGTGCTAGTGAGTTCAGCTGCACTCCAAAGCAGTTCTACCTGTTTCAAGGATCAAACTCCAGGCCTTGCTGCCACACTGCAGTGTCCAGTGGAGATGCACCACCCTAAGCATACAAGACTTGCTCTAACTAGGAAAAATTGTCCCAGTATTGTGCACTGCAGACATTTCTCATGGCTGAGAATGCAGTGCTGTCTGTGTTTCTCCTTTCCTGCCACATACTGGTTTCAGATACCAAACTGCAATTTGTGGGCCTAAGGAAGTAGTTTGCCACTACTGGGACTACATATTCCTGTGGGGAGTAAATGTGCTTGCAACTTGGCTGATCTTATGATACAAAAAGAGGCTGATGAACACCACACAGCTAGGCACATCACTGTCTGTGTGCCACTGCACACAGAACTGCAGTGAAGAGGCATGATGTTAGCTCTGAAAAACAAAACAAAACAGAACATTTGTTTTCACAGCATTTTGTATAGCCAACCTGATGTTTTCATTGTGGAGATGCATGTACCAATACACAGGAAGAACTGGGAAACTCCATAGTGAGACACAACATGGCAAAGCACCAAGTCTAAATGTAGATCCGAGAGAAAGAAGGCTAACCCTATTAACCCGTCAGGAGTTTCAAAATAGCACAGTAGGAAACCCATATAAGAGCGAATTCCTTCCAAACCAAGTAGTTATCCCTTGTTACATAGTTGTCTTCTGCTATCTCCTTTCATGCTGCAAAGACCCAGATACTTTTCTAAAGAAATTAGAATTCTGTCTGGGCATAACGTGATAATTAATAATTCTGAGTTATCTAAAATGCAAATTAGCCTGCCAGATACATTCCACTAATGATTCTTTTAAAGTTAGAACAGCATTTCAACTAAAAAAAATATTCCTTCAGGAATGTAGGTCAGTGACTGTATTTCACAGAATCACAGAATGTCAGGGATTGGAAAGGACTTCAAAAGATCATCTAGTCCAACTCTCCTACTGGAGCAAGAACACCTAGATTAGGTCACACAGGAATACGTGCAGGTGGGTTTTGAATGTCTCCAGAGAAGGAGACCCCACAACCTCTCTAGGCCGCCTCTTCCAGTGTTCTGTTACCCTCACTGTGAAGAATTTTTTTCTCATATTTATGTGGAACCTCCCCTGTTCCAGCTTGCTTCCCTTATCAGATGAAGGGACTATCTGCTTAATGAAGTTTAAATTTAAATTTATTTACAATATTTTCAATTTCAAAAATATACAAATGTATACAAGTGTTTTATCTGTATTCATATATAAACGTACATATATCTTTGTAGCCCTCCTTTAGACACTCTCTAATAGCTTCATGTCTTTGTAAGTGATAACTGTGTGATGATTATAGACAAGACTAACAGTCATTCCTTACAAGTAGCTGGGCAGAATTATAACTGCATTTAAGAGCCAGTCCAAACTGCAGTCTCACTGGACCAACCAGTATAGAAGAAATGAGCAAGACACAGTTTTCAGTGATTATAATCTACTCAGACAGCAGAAATACAGGTTAAGGAAACAGGTATATGTAAAACAAGAAAATTACGTAAAGAGAGTAACTAGTATATTTCCAGGATTTCTTTTTTTCTTTTTGAAGGGGATGGAAGAACAGAAGTAAACAAGAAGGTATGTCTCGGTACTGACTAACAGGAAGAAGATGACTAAGCAGGGTGTGAAAGGTCCTTATAGACTATGAGAAAGCAGAGAACATGTATGGGGAAAAAGAGCAAATAAATGCAGGTCAGAAAAATTTCAATGAGTAAAACAAAAGCTTCTATGCTTTTCTACGACCTTGATTTTTGTGTTAACATATCTGTTTACACACTGCAGTGTTTCCTTCCTTTTCCATGTTTGTCTTCACTTAAGCCTCAGGATGAGGACAAAGAAAGTCATGCAGCTTTAGTGCCCACTGTGTGTACTGGCTGTGAGAGAGAGAGAGAGGAAGGTGGCCCTGCCTATGGCAGGTGGGTTGGAACTTGTTGATCCCTGGGGTTCCTTCCAACCCAAGCCATTCTATGATTCTACAAAGTTTACAAGGTGTAGATCTTGCAGAGTTCTTTCTAGATTATTCAGCTCTTAGAGATGTTCATTGTGTAAGCTTGATTATTAATGGGGTGTAGAAGGGAAGCAGATAATACAATCAAACAGATGAAATATATCTTTCAAGATAATTTAGAGTCTACAGTCATCCTTTCACAGTTGTCTGTGAAACAAGGAATAATTAAAACAAACCAATAAAACAAGCCAATAACATGCTTACATCTAGGTATGCTTTTAATATTTATCTATTACTAAGACACCTTAGGCTTGTTTTAGATTGTTCTCTTTTTCCCATATTTTTTTTCTTTTTTGTCTCTATTTGGAACTTTTTTACAGCTGATACTGACATGGAATGGTTCCCTGGAAAACATTTTTCTTTGGAATCTGTGCTACCTTTCTAGATCAGAGAGCATGTTTTCTCATAACCTGAAGTAATTTGAGAGGCTGAATTCACTTTTCTGAGAGATCACCCCACTTCAACACAGAGAAAAGGGAAACAGGAAAAAAAATATAAGGAACTAGGGGACAATTTCCAAATCCTGCAGCCAACAGCATGGGCATCAGTAAAATCTCTACAAAACAGCTGTACAGATAGAATCACTGTGCGTGCTGATGAAAACAGAAAATTGTAGGTGAATAATGAGCCATAAAATAAAACTTTGTTTGTTAATTAAAAATACCATACTCTTGACCATAATCTCTATGAAGATAAACATGACATGAAAGTCTAAATATTCAGACACAAACCCATCAAGTGAGTAATTCCACAGTCATACATACAAAGCACAGACTTCCCTTTTCTAAAAGATGAGTAAATATCTCCTGTAGCCATTGTACAGAAAGAAAATACATGAAGTGAAGGTTTCTTTTATCTCAAGCAGAGAAACAGAACACTGCAGTCCTACATACAGCTGTCTTGTTAGATGCATCTCTTATAGTCTTATGTTTGAGCTCATATTTCCTTCTCTCCACTACAGTCCTTTCCTATCCCTTAATTTATGCTCTATAAATCTGTATTTAACACAGGCAGCTGTGATCATTTGTTGAGTTGCAAGGAGAAACACTTCAGTGAACAAATCAGTGCCCAAGACACACAGCAAACTATTCAAGATGGCCAGAAGAACTCACTGTCAGCTGCCCAAAAGCCATCTTCTGAGGTAGGTAAAGGGACATGCTATCACAGTAACTAGCGATTATTAGTAAGAACTATTTCCAGGAGAAAGAAGAAGTTTTTGAACACAGGTGACAGTTCTGTACCTCCCCTGAAATCAGCTTATTTTAAAAGGTACAGACTTAAACCTTAAGGTAATGTGGATATGATTATGATAAGGTAATTATATGATTACTACCATCGACTCCTGTTGTGTTTCAATCTTTATATTTACAGTTTACTATAAATCAGAAAAATGTAAGGTTTATGTGGGATGAGGCAGGGACTGTCTTTCTGTTCTGCATTAGCACACTGCCCAGCTTAAGAAAACCCTGATCCACACCTTTGCAGTTTTTTTGTTGCTGTTGTGTTTTGTTTTAAATTTACTTTTCTTCAAAAAAGTGCTACAAAGGTATGAGAGAAAGACAAATGAAAGGGTTTGGGCTGTTGATATGCTTGTCTGATTAAACTGCCTTTCTCTCTCTTCCCCTTATATTTCTCCACATGACATTGATTTTCATAAGGGTTACTAATATGAAGAGTGTTACTATACATATTCAGGTAGTAGGCAACTAAGAAACAGCCCCTATTTTAAGATAACCTACAGTCTATTTTATCCTTCTTTATCATAGCTTAAGGAATATTCCTGTCTCAGGTCTACAAGAGCCACAACATTGCTTTTAAGCAGAGCCAAATAAAATTCTAAAAACACATTTAATCTTTGAACATTTTCATACCAGCTTAACTCAGCCACACCTACAGATTCAAGACTTCTTAACATGAAAAATTCACATGTGCTTCTCATATGCTCTATCTTCAGTGATTGATAATGCTCTCAAAATCCCTAGCCCTGATGCTTTACTGGTTGTTCTTGTCAGTGTGATTAAGAACAAAAACATATGCTCTGCAGTTACAACCACATGATAGCTGAGCCATGAGATCTCTCCTGGTAACAGAGATAGCACTTATCTGTGTGCTTCCATCTGATTGTATCTTTCTCTTCTGCATAAGAGCTCAGCATGGCAAGCTATATTTCTCCTGCTACTGAACATACGGTCACCATAAAAGTTTATTTTTTAAATATATTCAGTGTCAATTCAGTACTAATTCAGTGATTATAAATTTATTCAATAAATACAATCAGTCACATAATTAATAAAGTGTAAAAGAGTACAGTGTAGATTTTTGGTTTATAAAAGACACTAGATATCCGGTGGTAAATACACTCTGAATCAGGAAATAAATTCTTAATTGCTGAATATATATATAAGCCTCTTGTGTTAGGATAGGCTCCCATAATTAATTAAGTATCTATCAGTAAGTTTCTACTGCTGTGCCTGAGTAAACAGTTGCACAATTGCTCTGGTAAAATTTTAGTATGCACTTTTGGTTGTCTGCTTCGTATCAGTGGTTCTTATACTGACCTTTGAAACACAACATCTTGCTGCAGTCTAATAATTAACAGAAGCCAATATCACACTGCCTGGATCCACATTATACAGTGTACATTTGCACATATGCGGAATCACCAACCTGGGGTCCCAATGAAGATGCTTGTTAGTACAGCAGCATGACTCAAATGGCCATGCAGCAGGAACTAAGTCCTGTGAAGCTTCCGCAACTTTCCTACATGGTACAAAATGTCTAGCTCTCAAAGCTCTTTCTGTATTGCTGTGTTCAGCATTGCTGTGTTAGACCACCTAACTTCAGAGGATTAGCTACACTGAGATCATAGAGAATTGCATGTGAGATCATAGAGAGTTGCATGAACAGGTACCATTCAGATGTTTCAGTCTGAATTATACATCTAAGACATTTCCAGAATGGGTTTCTATGCAATCATCAAAGGTGTTCAAGCAAGTTCACAAGATGCAGCTGGAGAATTATTATAAAATGGCCTCTACAGCATAAGCCACCAAGGATTATCCATCTCAGACCTAAGCTGGCAGCCCAAATGTCTCTGTGAAGGAACAGGGATCGTCAGGTCTCCCTAGGGACGAAATGCAGAGAAAAGAAAGATAAAGCGGTTTCTTAGCAATCTCTCTTTCACTCTGCTGTGCTCAGTAAATCTCCAAGGCAATAGGGACACACTGAACCTTTTCTATCTACATGTACTTGTAATTCAGAGCCTGTAGGCTCTGTAGGCTTCAGATCTGAGGTCTGACAATGCCAGTGCAACCTGATAGATGGGTGAATGGAGTTAAAACCAGCTGGTGACTGGTTACAAGTGGTGCTCCTTAGGGGTCAATACTGGGGCCAGTCCTGTTTAAAATCTTTCTTGATGATCTAGATGAGGGATCTGACTGCACCCCCAGTAAATTTGCAGATGACACAAAGTTAGGAGGACGTGTTGATCTACCTGAGGGTTGGAAGACCCTACAGAGGGATTTGGATAGGCTGGATTGATGGATTGAGGCCAGCTTATGGGCTCTGAAAAGATGAAGTGACAAGTCCTCCACTTTGGTCACAACACCCCTATGCAACACTACAAGCTTGGGGCAGAGTGGCCAGAAAGCTGTGGAGAGGAAAAGAAAAAGAAAAAGAAAAAGAAAAAG
>PPHD01014776.1:0-16492 GCA_002909625.1 Bambusicola thoracicus | reverse complement strand
GACATGGTTTAGTGAGAACTGTTGGTGATGTGTACATGCTTTGACTGGATGATCCTGTGGGTCTTCTCCAATCTTGGTGATTCTATGATTCTGTGATGTAACACTACCAACGGGGCTAAACCCTTAAAACAAGTTTCCTCTGAAGGGGCAGCTCTGTCAGAGCCACCAGAAACAGAGTGCAGGTTCCAAAAAAACAAAGGCTGTAGTGAAAGGTTTTCTGATAACTGGGAGAGAGTTTAGATGAGGGTTGCTTGTGTCTTCCCTCTGCAGGATGGGTATGGAAACCCTACGCGCATTGTTGAGCCAGCTGAGAAGCCCCCACTTCTCATCACAGGACAGAGATCACCAACTCACAGAGATGGGCAAACAAAGCCAAGAGATGGATGTGAGCTTGCTCACACAGCCGCTTTGGCGCAGGCACACAGACTGACATCATGGGTGGTGTGTGAAGGACAGGAAGAAAGCGTACTTTAGAAAAGCAACAGAAGTTTGGGCTTGCCCTCATCTCTGGCTTCAGCCAGACAGCAAGAAGCTCCTGCCTGCCCAACCACAAGGTATTGTGATGAACAAATGTGGGCACCAAAACTAGAACTATCACACTCAGTCTCATAACCTAACCGCTACCCTGTGCATAGGAACTGTCGCCCTCACTTCAGCAACTACAGAAACTGAGGAAATTCAATGATTCCAGCAAACAGGAAAGCTGACAAGAGCACTGAGAATCCAAACACAATCATCCCCACCACAAGCACATCCTTCGTCTCCGGTATGCACCCACTGCAGGGGCACCAGATCTACCTCACATCACTGACAGGAGACCACATCTGCTCCACAGACGCTGAGCAGCCTCAGGAGACTCATCCCTCTGGTGGAGAGGGGTGTCATTATGGTGAGAAAAGAGAGCACATATAAACAACAGCATGCTAACCTTGGTGAAGAGCAAAGAAATTGTGTAAGAAAACTCATTTTCATGCTGGCTTTGCTGCCATTCATCCGTGAGAAAAGGGACACCTCACAGGAGTGAACAAGTCAGGATCTGACCCAGACAAGCAGCATAACTGAAAGCCAAGGTACGCTTTTAGGATGTGTTGATCAGCAAGGGTTGTAATCATAGGAACATGGAAGCGAGCCGGACATTACACTGTAGTTTGCTGTACATCTGCTTTAGAACACACATGGTTCAAACGTGTGCTGAAATCCATTCTTTGTAGAGCAAGCAAGGAAGCAGTAAGGGCATAAAAGCCAATTCTTTCTGCTGCAATTGTACACACATAAATGCATTAAAATACTTAAAGTCATATCATCATCAGTAAAGACAGCGAGATTTATTTACAAGAGCAATTACCCTAACACATAAAAAAAACTTCTTAAAAAGATGTTTCCTGGTGTCAGTTCCAGTTGGAAAGTATTTTCCACTTCCTCTACTTAATGTGAACTAATGCGATCACACAGTTTGGCAGCTATACAGTATAAGGTTCTGACCTCTCCTAACTCACATGAAGGCAGATTTTATTTTTCTGATGCTCCCTGGGTTTGCTGCTGCTCAGCTTGGGCAGACAGGAAGCATATATGGCTGTGGTGCTGAAAATACGATGGTGGAAACGTTAGTGAGCAGCTTTTCAAAGTAAACCAAAAAAACACATAAAAACCAAAGTAGCTGACAGGCAGACATTCCCTTCCAAAATTACAATGTTTACATTCTGGGTGCTACCTCTATTCATTCAGAGGAATGATTTGATTAACATTTATGTTCTCTTGCTTCACTGAAATAATCTATTGTTTCTTACATGGGAGCCTCGACAAAGGAAGGGTATTTACTCTCGCTGCAGGAGGGATCTGCCCAGTGTTAATCAAGACTGCAACCTGATGAGATTCATCAGTTTGCAGCTGCTCCTTCACAGTCAAGCAGCCTCAGCGCTAAATGGATTTTTTTTTTCCTTCTTTTATTTAACACTGAAATTGCAAAGTTTTTCTTTAGATGCTGACTGGTAACTGCGGTGCAGACCTCTGGCATCTCTTCAGCTCTGATGACCGCACAGAACCATGAGCTGAAGAAAAACAGATGAATTACCCAAGTGAATGAGGAAAAAAAAACAGGATGCAGTATAAACCATCCTTAGTTCCAACGTGCTAAAAGTCCCATTTGATAGAACTGGCCGAAAAGGGAAGAATATATTGCTGAGAAAAGAAAGAAATTCTTCGAGCGATTTAATGTGATCTGGACTTCTTATTTCTTTCACACGTGTCACGTAATACACTACTCATCTTCTCAGGATGCAGCTTAGGGAATGTCTTATACCTGAAATGTTGTAAATAAAAACAAAAGACTGGAACTGAGGGAGCGTAACTTAGGAGCTCTTGCAGAAATCACCATGAAACTGATTTTATCCAACATTTTCATTAGTGTTAAATATAGTTTTCTGGTGATTCAAAGGATATCTAGAGTAGAGAACTAATCACACAACATAAAACTTGGGATCTAATGACAAAAAACTTCTACGGCAGGCTTAGAGATTCCCAGCTATCGATGATGGAAAAGTATGGAAGAATTAACTGTATTAATTGACTACAAAACTATTAAGAACCACGGCATGGTTAAAAACATAAAACAATCACCATGAAGAGAATAG
Source organism: Bambusicola thoracicus (assembly GCA_002909625.1). Taxonomy (NCBI): domain Eukaryota; kingdom Metazoa; phylum Chordata; class Aves; order Galliformes; family Phasianidae; genus Bambusicola; species Bambusicola thoracicus. The sequence goes on along the minus strand of PPHD01014776.1, from coordinate 13,862 downwards.
AATATTGTGGATAATTTTGATCTCGTTTATCAAAAGTAACTTCAAACCAGAGCTGATGCACATTAGTGTGGTCAGGGCAGCGGAAAACTTAACAGACCAAAAGGACTCATGAAGGCCAGCAAATGAAAGCTGGGAAGTGTTTTGGAACTGAGAAGATTCAATCGCTGCAACGGATGCAGTACAAGAACAGATGGGTAAAAGATGCCCATGAGTAACATAGGCTGGAAATCACCAGGTGATGCCCTGCCTTAGGAGGGGCGATCTTTGGGAGAGTGGCAGGGGCAAAAATCAGAAAAAAGAGCTTAATTTGTTTGGAATTAGAGAAGCTCACATAAGCAGTGGGCTGACCTGTGTTTCTAAGAAAATTAAGCATAGTGATTAATACTTGCAAAATGCTCAATGAAGGCAATTCCAAATACTAAATGGCAGCACAAACATCTACATTTCAAGCATGATCTCCACCTCTGTGGAATGTTACTGGAGCAAGACCGATCCCTAACAGGAGGAACAGCTAACACAAAACAGCATCAATTCACACTATTATTTTCTGGAAATGTGTTGAAGGAGTTAAAAACCAGACTTTCATCTGGGTCCTTAGCAGTCCTTTCTGCCTGTCAGCCTCATCTCCTGAAACACCACGCTACCCTCAAAAGGCACGTTTCACTAGTGTGCCAATTCTGCACTCATGAGTAAATGTTCACTGTGGTGTACAGGAATGTACCAGCATGACCCCCATTAATGGCCATGCAAGTCACGTAACCGAGTTCCTGCTCACGGAACTGAAAATTTAGCTTTGCGCTGCCCTAAAGACTGCCTTTTAACTTACTGCTTGCCCAGAAAGGAGCTGGGACTCAAACTTCAAAGACCACATGCTGAAAAAGCGAGCAGCAAGGAGAGGAACCAAGCAGCGCCAGAGAGAAGCTGGTCACCCTTCCACAAAGCACAAAAGAATGCATGTGGCCTGGGCTGAAAGCAGGGAAAAAAACAAAAAAAAAACAACAAAAAAGCAAATGTTGCAAAGCCTTACCATTATCATCAATGATTCTTCAAATATTTGGTGCATCCCATGTTCAAGTCTGCTGCATTGGTACCTATGCTTGTCTGCCGTAACTGCACACAGAGTACTGACAAGAGAAGGAAGTGGTGCCCTGACACATTAAAGAGCTCCCTTCATTTTTCTTTATATGTAAAACAAGACGGATCATACCTATGTTCCTCAAACAGTGGCAGCAAGCACATTAAGGAGTAAACAATGGCCACTTCTGGGCTGTGGAGATGCTGTTTCTGCCTGGGGCTGCTAACGTGGCTGCAGGCCACCTGCAGGCATTTCCTCCGGTCACAGCTGATGACGGAGTGAGAAAATGCCACTGGAAAAGTACTTTACTAGAGATGCCGGATCTGATTGTAGTGAAACCCAAGTGCGGAGCGATGAACTGTTTTGACACCTTCCCACAATCTCAACAGAAAGAAACATATGTAGATCCTCACAGGTGCCTGAAAAAAGCTGTGAAGCTTAATCTGTGAACTTGTGTTGTATAAATGGAGCCGGATAGAAGAGAGAAGGTCATCAAAACACACACGTTTACAGTTTGCGTATCTACTGCACAAATCTACTCCCATTCCACTTAAAACATCAGAGAGAGATTCTGATGTATCTCAGTTTCATTTGGATCCTTTCTTATTTTAAAGTAAATATTTAACTGCTGGAACTCACACAGTTACTTATTAAAGATACAGATGGTCTAATAATGCATAGTGAATGGAAAAGACATACAGGTTAATGGATAATGGAGCCTTGTTCTGTATTCTTAAAACATTTATGTTACATTTTCACATTATAAATAGTATTGTTTTCAAAAGTCACGATGCAAAATCATTGCAGAAATTTAAGCAAATAGTTCATCTTTGGTAGATTTATCTTGAATTAAACCGGACTGAACACCGTACACATAAAAATACTGCAAAGTGCCGATGTTCGTTTAGTCAATCAACAGCAGCAATGAGGATTAGCTCTTTGGATCTCACCCTGTATCAGTTAATTTGTAAGATCACAGAATCTTTGAATGGCTTGGGTTGGAAGGGACCACAAAGATTATCTTGTTCCAACTATCCTGCCACCCACTAATTCAGGCATCAGACCAGGCTGCCCAGGGCCTCATCCGACCTGCTCTTGAACACCTCCAGGTATGAGACAGCCTGTTCCAGCACCTCACCACCCTCACAGAGAAAGGGCTTTACCAAAGGTCTCACAAATGTCTCCTCCAGCTGGAACACTTTCCACCAAATTCCAAATTCCATCCTCATACAAGAAATTGCCATTTGACTTCTTGAAAAGATGGAAATAGTGATAGTAGAGCATTTTTGGTCAGCCACAGAACAATGTTCCATCTTCATGGATATTTCCTGACCTCACGCTCAAAGCTGCGCTCTGCAGTCCCAACCTTGGCCATGGCTCCTTCCATCTGTCCAGCCGCCCCACTGAGCCCAGTGAAGGGGCTGACAGTGGAGGAGAGGACTTGTCAGCAGACTGCAAATACAGCCAAGGCTTTGAGAACACAAAATGGGAGCTCCTGAAAATAAGACCAAACTGGTCTAGCCATGCTTGGCATCAGGAGAGCTGTTTTTCTCAGCAGATATATATAATGCCACATGCTTTAAGTGCTGCCTTTCCTCAGCTCACTGTACTCATCAAAAATCTGTTTTAGAAAGTTGGCCTTTTGTCCAAATGCTTTGTGTGGCATGGTTTAATATGCAGAGCTTGGTTTGTTTGTCTTTAAACAAGTGCGAATCTGTAAAAAGAAAAGCCATCCTGAAGTCAGTGCCAGCCTTTCAGGGTTTCCAAGAGTTTGCTTACTGGACAATAAGTTACCCTTCTGTTTTTGTTAATCAGTAGCTAATGATTTATTGACTGTTATGAGTGGTTAAAGGTTAAAAAGAATCTGTTTCCTAGCTATTTTTAATACAAAACAACACTCCTCTGCATTGTTAACGTGCTGGTTCGGACCCCAAGTGTTGCTCAGTGCCTCACACCACTCCCTTTGGGGCTCTTTTCTTCCCAGCCCTTCCAGCTACAGTGATAATGGGGGAAAATGGAGCCACCAGCAGTGGGTCCCGTGGGATGCTGCTGCATGACTGTCCCTCTCTGGGCTCCCTGGAGCTCATTAGGCCGCCCGCCAGCCCCCCGGCCCCTTCGTTAACCCCCGGCCCCTGTGCTGCCATCCAACGCCTAGAAGGCAGCGAGCCTCTCCGATTCCCAGGCGATGCCGTGCTGCTTCAGTGGTCAAAAAGCTCATTAACCGCCTGCCGCCACGCTCTGCCTGGGCCAGCAGCCCCTGGCCGGCCCCGCGAGGGGGATAAATAAATAAGCAGGGAAAAAACAAACGCGTGGGCCAGCAGCGAGGAGAGAAATGCCAGTGAAGCTTAGAGCCGTGCCGTGAATTTTTCTGATCTGTTGGGAAATTCTAGATTAGGTTAGATTAAGAGAAACCATTAACGTTGATCTCTGCTTTTTTCAAGAGATTTCCAAAGCACCTTTAAAATTAGTGATGTGAAGAACAGAAAATCTCTTACAAACATCCACTGGATCCCTCCTGATGAGTCACCAGGGAAAAGCAGGCCGCATCATTTCACATCAAACCCTCGTTCCTTTGATGTATGCATCCCCTTTACTCCCTGAATATTTTAATGGCATTTCTTTATACAAACTTGGCTCAAGTCTACAGAGAAACATGAGAGCCTGTGACAGTGAAAAGGAAAACCCCAAAGCTTCCCATCAGTGAATCAAAAATGCAAATGCTGAAAAGCCACCAGACCAGTTCCTTTCCTAGACAAACTCCCTGCAGCACCAGTAGTCCGCATTCAGGCTGGGCCGTGGGGCTGAGCGGGTTTTACTGGCCTGGTTTGTTATCTCCTTTTTGGCAGCATCCAGCAGGCAGGCTTCTCACAGGATCAGGGGATGTGGCACGTGTGAGCAGCACCGCTCTCAGAGCTGTAGAGATGGAGCGGCCTCATGTCCCACCTCGGGTCCCACCATGTGGCAACGGCATGAGGCCTTGCTGCACAGCCGTGAAGAGCAGTGTGCATGCACAGCTGGCATCCAGAAAGTATTCCTTTCATCACAGAGTGAACAGCATCTTCACAAGTCCCACACAACCCCTGCCAAGGCATGCTCTTGGATTTGGCTAATTTTGGCCCTCCGCAGCCCTCTCCTCCTCCCTGTTGTGCCCCTATAGCTGTGCTCCTTCTCCCTACCCTCTCCTTCTCTCAGAAATTTTTTTCTGCCTTTTTTTTCTGCCTCCCCCTCTTCCACCTGCGCTCCTCACAGCCTTGTTCTCCTTCAGGTGCTCTTCTCCCCCATTTCAGCAAAGCTCCCTTCACTACTTGTCCCTATGCCAGAGTACAACTCCCAAACATATTTTGCTTTCTATAAATACAGTATTTATTACATCTTACTCATGCATCCAGGATGAAAACACTATTGCTGTCAGGTTGCAGGTAACACCTAGAAATAGCACAACACAGCCAACTCTCTCCCTTATCCCTGTCCCAGGTGACATCTTGCCAAGGCTGGAGATCAGGTTCAGGTTGGATACTAAGACCAGTTTCTTCCCAGAAAGAGTGGTGATGCACTGGCTTAGGCTGCCCAGGGAGATGGTGGAGTCACCATCCCTGGAGTTGTTGAGAAACCGTGTGGATGTGACACTGAGGGACATGGTCAGTGGGCATGGTGGGGATGGGTTGATGGTTGGACTATATGGTCTTAGTGGTCTTTCCAACCTTAATAATTCTATGATTCTGACTGTGCTGTGGCTTAGTGCAGGTGTCGGGGACACAACTGGGTCTATCAAACCCAGGAGTCTCACACTGCCATATGGACCATGTGAGGGTCCCCCAGGCCCTCCGGTCCCCGGGTGATTGCAAAGCCCTGCTTTCCCTCCCTCCACAGACCGATGCAAAATGCCTGAAAAGTTCACCGGGAATTAGTGAGTTACTATAGATTTAGTGTGTGATTAAAGGGAGATAGCAGTGCACTTCAAAGTCCTTGCAACTGAATTCCTGAGGTGCCATTTCAATGACTTTGCTGAAAACAGCATGCCATGCTAAATCGGTGTTTCACCCCCTCCAAAATAGAATAGAGGGTGAAAATGTTCCTTTGCAACAGCAAAAAGGACAGAGGCATTTTTTGGAAGAACAACATACTTTGTCAGAAACAGAAAAGCACAAAAAATAGTGGCACTTGAGGAAGGAAAATAAATGGCTGTCACCACAGGTGCGACCCTAATGACTGGGACCCAAACCTGCCAAACCTGCAGAAAATTACGTGATGTCACAGTGTCAGCGAAACCAGAACTGAGCGTGCCACTGCTCCCAGCACTGAATGTTGGTTGGTAACCCCACTGTTTCTTCCCCATCTCTGAACAGCAGTTGGCTCTGCAGGGCCCAACCTTCAGCGCAGTACTGAAGCTGAGGCCTGACGATGAGCTAAAGACCCTCCAGCCTGCCACCTTCCTGCCTCTTCAGCTTTCAGAGGAGCTGAAAATCACCTTTTGGGGAGATGCTACTAAATCTCCAAGGAGATTCGTGAAGTTGTTAGACAGTCAGAGCCGACCCAGGCTGCCTGGTGCCAGCTTTTCCAGGGCTGTCTGCAGGGCAGAAAGCCCAAAGCCACGGGGACCACACAGCTGAGGCCCAGCCAAGGGGAGGGGTGGACACAGGCTTTAAACTCTGTTTGGTTTTGACGTCAAGACTCTCTGTGCAAAAATCCTGGGTAGTGCTTCAGAAACGTCCCTTTTACATGCAGATATAAAATCACTATCACAACAAGTATGTCAGGTATTGTTTGCAAATTCTACCAGAATAATGTTTCAAAAGCACTGGGGAGAGAAAGACAGCAAAGCATTCTGCGCTGGCCTGGCCCACTTCCTCCCTAACATTTCTCCAAGCTGTTACAGATAGCTGAGCAATTCAGGGCTGGGGAGCAGGACACACTTTGCATTTCAATGACCCCCAGATGACTTTCACTGTTTTACACTTTCATTTCCTGAGACACAGATTTAGAGGCCAGTTATTTGTTATTTCGTGTCAAGGCAATGGAATGTCGCTCTACAGCCAAGCCCTGATTTCCTTTCTCAGGTATTAATCACTTTTCACTTATCCTTTACCAGAAAAAGAAGAAAAAAAAAATCAACAAAAACAATTACTACTAATTGAAACCTGCAAGAATAAATATCCTGTTCTGCAAGAGCAGGTTGGCTGCCCACATTATGCCCACTAAAACCTGCAACCACGCAATCACGTGAGAACAGGACCAAAAAGAAGTACATACTGGCCAGGGAACCCTGTAGTGATTTCCAGGAGGTGTTAGGAGTGAAGGAATGGTTGTCACAGGCCAGTGCAAGTCGTGCTAAGGGAGCATTAGATGGATGTGGAGGACTGTAAGACTGGGGCAACCCCAGGGCAACACTTCTCCCGCCTTCCCCACTCTCACCCTCCCATCTGCAACACAGAAGATGGGGCTCTGGATGGGTTTTCATAAGATCCTGCCCCATTTTATGGGTGAAAGGGACTGATGTTATTATCTGCTCATGCTTTTGCCTAATAAAACAGAACTCACCACAGAACCATTGAGTCCTGCCCCAATGACATGGCTCACTTGAGCTAAAATTGTCCCTTAGAGAAGAAAAAGCTGACATGACTTAAAGATTTCAAAGGATGGTAAAACCACCAGAACTTTGCGTAGATAACTGTAGATTACCTACCTTACCTGTTAATGATGTTATGTGTTATTTCTACAATTAGTCAAGCTTCAGTTTCTGTATATCAAACCTATGATCTTATCTAGGACTTCCATTGATGATCCCCAGGACTTCTGTGGAAGCCGCTGAGTTGAGGCTCAGCAAAGATGGGAGTCTGAATCATGAGGAAATGACTCATACACTGAGCTATTTCTGCAGAGGTTACCTTTACTCACGACAATTTCAAAACTGAGTTTTGAGCATGTAGAAAATGACATGTTTTGCATTCAGACACGAGGTACATTTTGTGTTTGACTAGAACAACATTTTGGTCTTTGTAAAATCCTGGCCTGCATTCAGCAATGGAAAATCTAATTTCTTTCCCTTCCTTTGGATGTTTGTAATTTTAATTGCTCGGGTTTTTTCTTTTTCTCTTTCTTTTTTCAATGGCCATGCCCGCTAGCACCAAAACCCACCATACAGATACATAATGCAAATGCATAGAAACAAACTCCTCTAATTCAAAGGTCATACCCATACTCAGTGGGTGCCTCCAGCAGTAGCTACCACCGTGCTTGAAGAGCATACAAATCTACCCACCAAAAGCACAAAAATCCACTGGTTCAGGAACTTCTGTTCTTTTAAGAAAGTTGTCAGAAAAGCACCATGATGGCATTTGACTTCCCATACTGGTAACGCTGTAAAAATTCCTTGCCCTCTTGAGTTGAAACGTAAATTAAACACACATGCCTCTCTGCATACCGGTAAAAATTCTGGCCCTGAATGGCAAAGCAAGTGAGCTTTTCAATGAAATAGCTTTTCTTCCTTGTATAGCTGAAGAAACTCCTCTCTCTGAAAACGAGGCCCTGTAAATGACTAGGTAACCACTGACAAGTCTTTTCCAACACCACAGGTAAAGACTGGACTGCTGCTCTGTTCCCTGTGTTTTCGGTGCCCTGCAAACTTTCCCATGCTTAAGCTATCATGAAGACTCATGACTTTTTCAGTATTTATGATGTCCCCCCTCCCCTCCAAAAAATATTTGCTTAACACTGCAATTAATGCTCTGCATTTTTCACCACCAGGAGATGCCAAGAACTGCTGGAGCAGGACCGGGCTAATTGCAGATACTGTGGACACAGCAAGTTTCTCTGAGACAGCAGAATTCAACTCTGGAGAGCCCACACCTGATCAACAGTGGCAATATCATAACCTCCAACACCTTCTTTGTTTACTTAGAAAATCTCCCTCAATCCTTTAACAAATTAGTCTGGAAGCCACCAGGAGGATTAACTTCAGAAGTTCTCCCTCAGATCACAATTATGTCTGCTCAGATGTCACGAGTGATAGACATTTACATAAGCCGTATCTAATCTTTATTGCAAATTACATTTCCAGCAATTTGACTTGCGTTGGATCTGTCTTTTCAGCAAGAGCTCCAAAAAAATGAAAGTGAAGGGAAAGGAAGCCTCTCCCCTTCGTGGGAGGTGTTCCCAACACAAGTTGTAACACCCAACGCCTATCCAAGAATTTCACCGTCAGCCACATTTTCTGGCTGTTCCAAGATAAACAATATTGGATGGCATCCTGGATACTGTAAGGGCATAATCTTCCAACCTTGGTCCTGTGACTGAATGTTACACACAGCTGGTGGCAGCTACGTGGTTTTTGTCCAGGGAGCTGGCAATCTCTATTTGGCGGCAGGCATTTGCTTACCTCATCAATCACTGGGGCAGCTGGCAGCCTCATCAGAGGGCAAGTTGAGGCTGGGCAAACATTGCCTTCGTGCCAGACAGGGACAGGGATAGAGATGGGCAGTGGCGGGGCACAGAGAAGTCCGTGCCGAGCCCCTGTGCTGTGATCTGGTTCACCTGGGACAGACCCAACACTTCTAACAGGAATTACTGGTCCCAAGTAAAGAATAATTCTGTTTCCACAAGAGCTGAATTTGCTGTCACCAGAGAATGGTGTCCTTTCAGAAGATGAGAGACCTGCGTCTGCAGGCCCCACAGGCACCTGGCACAGGGCCACACAAAGCAAGGTTGACTGTCCAGGTTGCTGCATTTCATCCCTCCCTACTCCAAATAAAGTGCTACATCAATCTCCCTAATGCAGATTACCACAACGGTTGTGTGTGAGCACGGAGGTGGAACTTGATTTTTAGAAGGGAACTTTGGCCTGTGTCTGCTGAAGTCCTTTGGAAGTGCTCCCAGTCATTCAACACTGGCGTTCAGAGTCAAAACAGAGGCTCCAGTAAAATAAAGGCAGTGATGAATGTTACAGATTTGCTATAAAGATAACAAAAATCCTAAAGATGATCCTGTTAATGAGTTGCGGGCATAACGTGTAACAGAATGAGAAAATGCAGGAGTTGTACAAGACAGAATCCAGGAGGAGCTCACAGCTGCAACACGGTCAGTAGGTACTGCATTAAAAAGGCATGTTCCAGTGTGTGCTTACCCAGCCTCTTCCTTTTGTTCAGGTGCCACTGGGCTGGATGTCTGGAAGGCACCTGTGTAGAAAAGCCACTCTGGCTTGACTTTGCCTCTCCAAGATGGCCATGTAAATGTTGTCATTTCTATCTCAAGGTCTTTCTTTGCTCCCTGTCCATTACGGAAAAGCTTTACCTTGAACCTGCTTAACACCAAGTCTTTGTGAAGCCCTTTGTATTTGTTACTTAGATATAATAAATATTGTACATGGAGATGGAGAGTGTGTGGAGTGAAGGTGAGTATTTTGGATCAGATCTGTACATGCTTTACATTTGATCTGCACTGCAAGAGAGTTGAACAATACTATCAATAAGTGAACTCTTAATTTATGCCTCTTTATATATCTTTTGATGAATATGCATAAAACTAAATGCTGGGGTATGGCCAGTTCTAGCAAATAGAGAAACAAGCTTGGGCTGCCAGAAAAAAATAAAGGTCATCGTGAAACCCTGCTGATGAGGAACACCTTGAAACTATAACAGCCAAGTAAAATACCCACAAAAATAAAGAAGCTACGGGTGAAAAGGGTGGAGTACCTCAAGATGAACCTCCAGACTTTAGATCAGATTTCTTGTATCGTTATCTACGGGTCTCAGGACCTCTTCCTTAAGCAGGGACAAGTTAGAGGCAGTGGCAGGGAAAGCGAGCTGCTTTGTACACAACCAAAGCTGCTGGTACCCAGTAGAGTCATGAGGTCCCAGCTGCCCACAAATCTCTTCGGTCACAACGTACTTTGCGAACAAACCTCTACTAAATGCATTGACTCTTTCAGTCTGCTTGGAGCCCATTTTGAAACCCATGTGGGGACACAAGGAAGCTGAGGCTGATGGAAGCAATGTTGATGGCCATGGCTGGCAGACATGGGGAGCAGCCAGAGGAAGGATGGGAGCTGGATGGGGGCTGTGGTTTCCCCAAATGGTGGATGCAGGAGAAGATGAGAGTGCAGAGGAGGGCAAGATTTCAGTGGGGAGAAGCAGTGTAAGGGGAATCAGTGATGGTGCACAGACCAACCCATGACGTTGGACGTGAGCAGTAACGGAGCCTTTCCCAAGCACTGCCCCGGAGTGGCTTGTGGATATCCTTTTCTTCTGCTTTTTTTTCCTTTTCTTTTTTTTTTTCTTCTCTTTTTTTTTTCTTCCTGCCCCTTTCCTTCAATCATTTCATCTCCTGAGTCCTCACAAAGTACAGACCCTGCACAGTTCCTTCACCCAGACCACCACCATCACTGCTGCTGCCCATCCACAAAATGTGTGATGTGTGGATGTAAACCTAAAATTACTCATTCTGCTGATGCCGTGCAACAGCTACACAGGCATAGTTTAATAACCATTTAGGATCAGCCATGGAGGCCAGGCACGCACAAGGGGAGAGCTGCAAAATGTACCCGAGGTGCAGAAAATCAATTACAGAGTGCGTCTTGGCAAGGAAGCAGAGGGGATTTTGGCAACGGCAAACAACCACCATTCAGAGGGATGGGCACAAGCTCTTCAGGAAGAAAAGGCATGAGCAAATTCTAGCCCTCAAGTGAGCTCACAGCTCAATATTGCTGGCAAGACTCAAGTTTCAGCTTGCCTCAGTTGCAGGCCAGCTATCTCCACTGCATGGAGGAAAGCCGGAGGACTAAGCAACTAGCACAGCCAAGGTTCTCCAAAGCATCCTTACTGCTGTGAGCCCCTCTGTGAGTCACTTTGGGGTTTGTGCAGCCCGTCTTCCACAATGGCTGCAATACACTTCAGGCACACTGAGACTGCATGCTTCTCTCTTCTCTTTCCAGATCTTCCATCATTTAAGTAAAAATATCCCATATTCCTCCCTTAAAGAGACGCAGAAAGAGCTTCTGCCTGCAGAACAGTAACGTCCTTCAGTGACTTTGATGTCACGGACATAAGTAACATACCAAATACACAGTATATAAATATACGTGTTAATGCTCTCTATAATTAAAGGAACATGTCCATACGTAAAACAGTTTTATCTCTTGCCAAATGATGAATTCTACCCTGAGGTAATGAGTCAGGTAAAACATTAACATAAATGTGATGGTGTATCTTAAATTCTCAACAAAATTGAATTTCTATCAGAAGTCTGGGAGAGCGGCTTGAAGTTTTCCCTTAATTAAAAACATCACCCATTACCCAGGCTCAGTGAAATCTCCTGTACCAAACAGCCCACAAAATGATCCTGTATGTACAGTGAAAGCCAGCTAATTTCTACGATACTACCCATACTGAGAACTGCCATCATCAAACATCCTGGTGGTTTCGGTCATATTCCAGACTGACAAACATCAGCACCACTTAACCCACTGACTGCCATTCACTCTTGCAGGCTCAGCCAAAGGACCGCTAAGGACCAAACCAGCACAGACTGACTGTGCTCTCATTGTGCAGACAGGACTCTGGCTACCACGGCAAAGTGAGTGCTCGTTTTGCCAGTGGCCTGTGAACAAGCAGCAGGCACTTCTGCTGTTTTCCATCAATGCATTATTCGCCAAGTTGAAATCTTTCCCCTTTTGCCACTTTTCCTTCCAAATTAATACAAATATCTCTTTTCTTCTGAATTTTGCATAGATCCATATACCTCTTGAGAAAGAAGGTCACGTAGGTCACCTCTAATTCAATACCACCCGAGGACTCTAATGGCTCCAAGATCAGGATACCAGAAGCCATTATGTTTTAGCTAACAGAATCAGCAAACAGCTTCCCTCCCTGCTTTCCCCCAGCTGTCAGCAAGCCTCTATAACTGCAAAAAACACTGCTCACCATGTAAACCACTGTCTTGCTACTGGGTAAGTGACAACACTTCTAATATATAACTGAAACTAGAGAACGGTTATAAAACACTCCTATAGCTCATATAGCTACAGATTCTTTTCTCTTGGTGGTTGCCACCTGGGAATTCAGTAGAGAGCCAACACTTAGTCAGTAAGACATCCACAGGTCTCACTTAGGCATTTTCACTAAAACCAAGGGTGTCGAGTGGAAGCATCACCATGGAGTGGATGGGGCTGGAAGAGGAATTACAGAGGACGCTGCCCAGAGGACAGAGGTGTGGGGCAATGCCTGCAACCAGCTGCAGTGGGACTACCTCTGCTTTTTCTGACTTGCACTCAGAATTCAGAAGGGGACCCATCCACAACAGAGACTGGAGGGAGGAATAAAATTGGTATGTGTGAAGAAGGGCAAAGGCAGGCTGCTGGTGTCAGGTCTGAAAGGGGGGATGGACCAACCTCTTCTTACCGAGTCTCAAACGTCTGTCCCTCAGGGGCGGGGGACTCTGATAAGGAGGAATTAATTGTGAAATAACATTTCTAGATAGCACTGAAGATACCTGTAGTTTTAGCAAGCTCCTGCTCCTGAAGTGAGCATAGAAAATAATCCATGAGCCATTTCTATGCTTACTTATCATTTACTTATCATTACCACTGAGCTGACACTGCAGCGACGCACCAGCTGGGGTGAGAAACTGATGCTGCAGAAGCTTCCTAGCAGAGCTGCCCCCACACACAGCTCATTCGCTCCTGAATTCCAAACTTCAGTGACATTCAGCAAAACCTCATCCACAGAGCTGCAGGTGCCAAAAACCACCGAGACTGCGCTCGCCTCCAAACATGAGCAACTCAGATTTCAAGAACAGCTTCCAGACCTGTGGAAACTCATCTAAGGAAATGTGCTTTGGCGTGAAGCAATTTAGGTTATGTGTCAAAGTCTGTTAGCCGTTCTCCTCAAAACTCTAAGATGAAAAATTAACCTCAGCTGTGAAGAAATCTGATCTACTTATGTGAATTGCAGCCGTATCTGAAAGTTCCACAGAAGACTGAGCCTCTTTTTTTTTTGCTAGATGCTGCATGAAGAAAAAGGGAAATAAAAAGGGAAATAATCTGAACAGTTTCTAGCATAGCATTCAAAAAAAAACATGCTTTAAAGAAGTTTTAACAGAAAAAAAAGAAACCAAGGAAGAAGAATGAGTCTAAGAGTGTCTATCTCAAGGAGGCTGCACTGTGTCTGAGCGGAGGGAAGGGGCAGAAGCAGAGATGGGGTGAGGACGTGGCACCGTGCTGTGGGATTTTGGAAGGACGCAGCACCTGCAAAACAATACCAGTGCAAGACACGGTGCAGCTCCTGTCCTGCCTCTGCCCATCTGCAAGCTGTGTGCGATTCAGGTTAAGTCATGAGTTTTGGGTACTGTTATCCAAACATGCCTTTGCCGCATCAAGTTTAGACGCAGCATTCCGTTTTCTCTGGCACAACCCAAGTCCCTAAACTATCCCTGTCTTTTCAACTTGCCTGCAGGCATTTTTCTTCCAGCCCTGTTAAAATACAAAGTAGCCAGGGAACTGCTTGGCCAGCACACAGGAGCCAGGCCAAGGGCATGGAGCGCCGCAGGGCTGCCCAGCCGCATCCCTCAGCACAAAGGTGAGGTCAGCAGTGGGGCCCCCCTGCTCTGTCTCTCTTCCCCAAATTCTCCCCACCCAGTGGGGACCAGCTCGTTCCCCTTGGAAGAAGCAGGGCTGAGGAACAAAAGAAGACAGGGTGCCCGTATTAACGCCAGGAAAACACCGGTCCCCACACTGCAAGCACTGCTCACCAACCAGTCTGGCCAAAGTCAAGGCAGGGGGTTATTTTTAACGCCTGTG
>PPHD01014773.1:0-16493 GCA_002909625.1 Bambusicola thoracicus | reverse complement strand
TTTCCTTCCTCTCAGGCAACAAAGCAAAAACATACAAACTGTAGTTCACCAGACATTGTTTAGATGAGAGATGGTCACTGTATGTCTAGTCATAACTGTAACATTTTACCATTGTGCTTCTTTGTTGCTCATGACAACATTGTAAGATGATGTGAAAGAGAAAGATAGATAGATGGATGGAAGGATAAATGCATAAATGTATGGGATGAATACTGTCCCTGTGGCAGCTAGTCTTTAACCTGTATGCCTCAGCAGCAAAAAGAGCAAAGTAACTGCATGCTGGGATGCACTAAAACAGAGCACAGACAGAACGTCACACAAGGTGGTTCTCCTAAAACAGAGCACAGCCAGAACATCAAACAAGGTGGTTCTCCTGCTGTATTCAGCACTGGTGCTGTCTTGCCTTGAATAACATTTGCAGGTCTGGACTCCATGAAACAATAAGGACGCGAAGATACTCATTTATCTTCAAGGAGGGCACCAAACCAGGTAACAGGTCTGGAGGGCATGCTCTGTGAGGAGAGGCTGAGGACATTTCTGTTGTCCAGTCTGGAGAAAAGGAGGCCAAGAGGTGACCATGTTTATTTCTGCTGCTCCCTGAGGAAAGGAAGGAGAAGAAGGTGCCAGGCTCTGCTCCCAGGAACCAACAGCAATAGTGGAATTGCACAGAGCTGTGCCAGGGGAGGATTACCATGCAGAGGTGGTCAAACACTAGAACAGGCTTCCAAGAGAGGTGGTTGGTGCCCCATGCCTATCAGTGTTCAAGAGGCATGAAGACATTTTAACAGTGTGATCAATAATATGCTTTAATTTTTTGTTAAATCTAAAGTGATCAGGCAGTTGGACTAAATGATTTAGCTATGTCCCTTCCAACTGAACTATTATATTTTTGTTATAACTCTTCTATTGTAACAACTGTAGGGATGCTAGCCATTCCAGTTTTAAGGAGTATTTAGTTCTTGGAAATTTGTTTTTAATAACTTAAATTACTATAATAAATTTTAATTGAACTTTTGTTTTTCTGACACAGATGGAGGAATAGTTTGCATTCTTAAGGTGTTTCTCCATTGTGTTCTATGATGTGTTTGTGTTTTAATGTTATCTTCATTTTTCATACCTCTTACTTATGTTACTAGCTGTGGACTTGAAACACAGTGTTAGGCTCATATTTAAGCATTAATGATTTTTTTTTTTTTCCCCATGATAATGTCACTAGAAATGTGGATTGTTCTTTGGTTATAAGTTTTGTGCTCTGAGGTTTAATTGTTGGTACAAAAATTCAAAGAATTACTAAGGAGAAATTAAGATCACCTTGTTAGAGTGCTAAATAACTATTTAAATACAAGTCACGTAAATACTCAGGTAAACAGTTCGTAGTGAGTGTCCAAAACACATTTTAAGTAATTAAAAAAAAAAAAAAAAAAAAAGTTTAACAGTAAAGGTAATAGCCAGGATGAAGGGAATTGTAGCCACCAGTGATTTTGTATCAAAATTATGGAAAGAAAATTAAAGTTAATATTTGTTTTTTTTCTGAACCTATGCTGCAAATTGCTAAGGTATAAAGTATTTCCATGTTATCAAGCTATATTACAGGTACGTTTTGCAAGAAAATAGTAATGTATTACATAAATACTGCTTATGATTGTTCTCTAGTAAAACTATAAAGGAGAAAGAAAAAAGAAATGATCTTGGCTGCTCAGCCTAGATGTGGTCTACAGTTTTCCTAGTAGGAGGATTTGGGGTTTTGTTCATTTCTTTCTTTATTTAAAGAATTATATGAAGAATGAGTTAATGTAGGAAAAGATAATCATAAGGTTTTGTCTAGAAATAGTGTGTTTCTAGAAAGATCATTATTCCAATTATGAATATCCATTACTCCTAATAAGAGACATTACTCCAATTATGAAGGCATAAAAGCACTTTGATTATTGGCCAACGTTTTTCTACAAGATGGCATCAAAGTGTATTTTGTACATCAATTTGGCAGAAGAGTAACTTAGTGTCCATGTATTTACTTGTCTCTTCATTAATCAGTTTTATCTCTAAGTAGCGGGCACATACTTGCTAATGTGTTCTACATAAAATACTTTAGCAGAAATACTTTGTTTTGATAATGAAAGTTGATTGGAACATTTATGAAAAATAATTAGGCTTTTATTATACAAGGCTTAAAGCTACACAAACAGATTTACTTCTCCTAATCTGTCATCTCTATGTTTTCTGTATGATATGGCATGAAATCTTGCAAAAACAACAAATTGAAGATGATTGATTAATCTCTGGTAACTGTTATTGATTAACATTTGTTAACTGTACAGTAAATACCACACAACAGAATGCAATAGATTTCTATATTCAAATGGATTGCAATTCATTTTACTCAGAGAAAAAAATGTTGTAGTACAAATTCTGTGAGTAGAATCATTCAACCACAACGTAAAAGAAAACACTCAGGGAAGCTAGGAAAAGAAAACAATCCTATATTTGCTAGCATTTCTAAAAAAGTTACCTTTTCCTTCTCTGTTTCCTCGATCCCTATTCCTAAGGGAAACCTACAGTTTAGCTTCTGTATTCATAAATCTAAGGGAGATTAATTAATTACATATCACAGACTCAGCATATATATTAGTTTTCTGGCATAACATAAATTTCCTCATGCCCAGCTTCCATCTAAACCATCAGAGTTCTAAAATCAATATTTGACTTTCTCTCTGTGTCCAAGAGAGCTAATGACTTATTCACCGCATTCTCTCCTACTGTCTTTTACATTTGCCTAGTTACAATCACTATTTTACCCCAAATTGTTTAATTGATTTATATAGTAAATTAAGCCTAAAGGAAAGCTCAAATGCTTCCTGTTGCTGTTTCACATCTGTGTACCTGAAAGAGATATCTCTAAACTTCAGACAAAATAGAAAAGGTAAAATAAAATATAAATACTTCAGTGATTTCAAATGACTGTGGTACCTATTTTTCGTTCCAATTCCTATTTAAAGTTAATATTTACAGGTTAGAAACTGCAATAATTAAAATTTCATCTCTATCATGTATCAGGTAATTGTACAACCTTCTTACTGCATGGGATTTTGACATATAAAAAATATAAAGGTACTTTAAGAGCCACAAAAAAACTCTTCTTTACATTTTTATGTGAGTGTTATTTACAAAGTTGCCTCGTAAAAACACATTTGAATATGTATTCCAGGTACCCTGCTCAAATTAAATTTTTACAGGTGAAGTATTTAATTTTCTCTATTTAGTGTTGTTAACAGCACCTTATACTGTAAAATCCAGTATTGCAATGCTTTTACTATTTCCGTGAATTGTCTGAATCCAGAAAAGCTTATTGAGACACACGGAGTATTAGAAGGATTTGTGTGAAATTTAATTTGAGTTAATCTGCTGTACACAGAAGAAGCATGCAGAAAAGAATGTAAGCAGGATTTACCTGTTTTAAAGTGCAGCACCACTAAGTATTCAGCTATATGTATTTATTTTATGAGTTGTGGAGAGATCTGACCATGTGACTCTGCTGTACTTATTTTGGATTTTACAGTTTCAAGGCTTCTGTTACTTTATCACTTTTTTAACTGGCTCTCATTTTTTTTTTTTTTTTCAGGAAAAATGTCTGGCTTGTCACCATTGCAGTTTGTGTCACAGAAATCTCTAAGGTTCTGATTCTCTGATTTCAGGAATAGATGAATACTGTACAGTTTTTACTGTGTTCAAATGCAATAAGTCCTAAGAACTTCCTAATGCAGAACCACAAATTTCACCAGGTTCCTTGAAAGCATTTACAACAGAAGTAGTGCTAATGTCAACTAAAGCTACATAGAAAATGCTTTTCTTTAAAAGACAAAACACTGGAATCTAGAAAATTAAGATGAATAGTTTAAATGTTCATTGGAAGAAAATGAGTAAGAGGAACTGTATTTAAAAGCTTATGATCAAGTGTGGAGCTTCTCTTCCCTTTTTAAAACAATATTTGCTACTAAAAAGAACTTAGGAGCTTTTGAAACTTTGATCGGCTTAATTGTAGAATTTACACTCAGATGTTACATTCAGAGCTATTTATTTCAGTGTTTTAACATCAGCTGATGTCATCATAAAGAACATTATACGTACATGAAGAACTTTGTCGTATATTAAGGAGAGTGCTGCACATCAGTTCTTTAACAGAAAGATCTATCATTCTTAAAAAACAACAGTGCTTTCCAAAACAAATAAATTCAGTTTGATGGCACTTGCAGACTTCGGTAGTTTTGAAAGGGATATGAGTTGACAAAGAATTTGCCTTGCAGGTATGTGGAAACCACAAACATTTTCCCACCCACAGCAGGAATATGTAGGTTAAAGTGGGATTTCAAAGACATGAATTTTTCAAGACAGGCTGTCATCCAAATAGAGTGTCATAGAGTTTCAGCATCTGTGGAAGAGGAAACAAAAACTAGCAAACGTGATAGAAAATAGCAGAGGAATACTAACCAAAAGAAGTGTTGAACTAAATCTGCGATGATGGTAAGGTTTGCGCAAAGAAATGTAAGAAACAGAAAAAAATGATAATAAAAAAGAAATATTTGAGATGAAAGAAAGAAGGAAAGACTTGTATTGTTTTATTATTGTATTATTACCTGATTATTATTATTATTACTTGTATTATTACTTGTTATGAATCAGTGAGTATTGAAGAAGGATTGAAATACACATTTCTAATATGAACTTATGTCAACCAAAAAAAGTGTTAAATTCCTTCTCCACAGTGGCCTTAAAGAACTAGCAGTTAAATGGGCAAGGACATTTCAAAGTATTATCTTGAAAGTTCTATGGTTGCATAGCTAGTATGAAAGCCAGGTGTACACATGTAGTGAGAGCTGTAAATGTCTGAAAACTTAAGTCAGATAAAATTTTCTGGAAATCGCAGCCCTTTTGTTATCTCAGATATGTCTGATCTTTGGAAAAGTAGCCTTCAGCTTCAGTTAAAATTGCAAGCAGAGAGAATTTCATTAGAAAACTGTTAGGAAAAACCTTATATTAATACCATATTATATTAATATTAAACTTGGTGTTTTAAAGACTACTGTACACTTTCTGAGGTATATCCTTGCTTTTGTCTGTAGTTTTGTATACACACAACTGTTGCTTTCAGTGTAGACTTCAAGTGTTAACTTCAGCTATAAGTGAATACATGGAGAAGATGATAAAATCTAGATACAAATTACTTACCTATCAAAAGAGTATGTAGCATTTTTAGTAAAATTATTCTTACTTGGTTTCATAATATATAACATTATCTTAAGCTTACAGTTCGAATATAAATGAGATGTGACTTCTAATTTTAGCTATTAAAACTGAGGTGTATGAGGAATTGTAGCTATGATAACGTAACTTATTCTTAACAACATTTCCACTGTTAGCAATAAAGAACACTTCTGGGTTGGATTTCTCCCTTTGAGAATGAGTTCCAGCATAAGTTTTCTTGCTATGATAACCCAAGACAAATGATTATGCAGATGATTTGTTTAATTGACCAAGTCAGAGAGCAGTCAACTTTGAAGAAGAGTCATCTTGGGAAGATTATTACGGCCAGTTGAAAATAATAAACCTAACATGCCTTTGGACTAGGAAAAGCGAGAATTTCTTGATGCTAGTCAGAAGGGATGTAGACATATTTTGCCCAGCAATTTGTCAAAAAAAGACAGGAAAGTGTTTTCAGGCATTAGCAACAGCTACGTTATCTTGGCATTCTGGAACTGGGCATGAAATTAAATTGGCAGAGCTACAGAAATGACACATCTTTACCAGAACTGTCTGGAGAAACAATCGAAGAATAGCACATAAAGCACATCTGGATTTCTCTAAAAGACACATTGTTACAAATACTTTAGTCATAACAGAAAAGGCAATGAAAATAAGCTTGGATAGAATCTTTGTAAATAACTGTAAAAATAAGTGCACTTGCATACTTTTCTACTGTGATCCTCTGTGTGTATCTGTTCTTCTAATATTTAAATCCTGCCATACCCTTTCATAGAATTTTTAGAGTTGGCTGTGGCCCTCCTCTGGATGCGTTCCAAGAGATCTATGTCTCTCCTGTTCTGAGAACTCCACATCTGGACACAGTACACCAGGTGAGGCCTCACCAGCTCAGAACAGAGAGGCAGAATCATCTCCCTTGCCCTGCTGGCTGCACTTCTTTTGAAGCATCCCAGGATATGGTTGGCTTTCAGGGCTGCAAGGGCACATTGCTGGCTCACGTCCAGTTTCCCATCCACCAGTATCTCCAGGCCCTTTTCAACAGGGCTGTGCTCAATTATTTCATCTCTCAGCTTGTATTTTTAGTGGAAATTTCTTCAGCCCAGGTGCAAAACATCGTGCTTGGATTTATTGAACCTCATGAGGTTCTCCTGTGCCCATTGCCCAAGCCCGTCACAGAGAAAAAAAATAAATTCCAGTCTGAATATACAAATCAGGTGAAAGCAAATAATTATACTTTGTTATTTTTCCAAATATTAAGTATTCAGTATAAGTATTAAATAATCTACTATGACCTCTGTGGGTTACCATGTTTCTCCTGATTAATGTGGAAGGTGCACGTACTGATTAGCAGCGAGAATTCGTCTGCATTCCTGAATGTATTCATATAGTTTACAGTGTGCAAGTATGAATTTCAGTGCTTACATTATGACATCTGACTTTTTTGTAGATGTTACCCTTTTTTACTCATTCATAAAAAATGTGAAACATGAGATAGGAATTTGTACCTTGCCTTTTTAAAACTTGTAAATTCAAGGTGAGATTAAGGTAACAGCTTTTCTTTATTGTTGTTTGTATCTCTTTTATCTATGCGGGTGGAATGGTATTATTAGAGTTATTAAAACTGATTTTTTTGTTTGTTTGTTTGTTTTCAAACAAAACAAAATTTTTCGAGTGGAAGCTAATAAGCTTTTTGAAATTAGGGTAGCTTCAGACCAGATTCTCAGTGGGCAAACTGTATTCAGTATTACTGCAATAATATGTTTATTGTAGAAGTTAAGAAAAATTCAACAAAATGAGAAAAAAAAAAAGCTGATAAACATTACTAATCAGTAATGTCACTGCAGAAAGCATGAAAAATAAGAACTAGAGTGTTTTTTTTTTTCCTTCTTGGTTTTGTTTCTAATGTTTTGTTCTTATCTGATGTTTTGATGGGTGCTATTTTATGTGTGATTCAGTAACATTAAAGCTGCAGAGACTGAAAACTTCAAACATTAAGGTAGGCTGAGTTTTAGATTTTAATTTTGACTAAGGAGACAATTTAGAGCTCTCAAGAACTGTGACCATTTTATTTAATTTCTTGGTGTCAAGATTTTCTCTTGAAAGAACCGTCCCCATCCAGATGATAGGCAACGTAATGAGAGGGAACAAGTAAATATTAATAGTGATTGCTATTTCAACAACAACAGCAAACACCCTATTATTATTTTTGTTAAACTAAGTTAAATTGGACAATACAATTACAAAATTAAATTGGTTAAGTGAATAAACTGCAGTTATAACACCTAAAAGGCAGGAGTCATCAAAGTGATATAGCCAAAAAAAGAAAGCATAATGAGATTAAGGACGCTGGTAGACAATTCATATGAATACCATCCTCAAGAATGTATACAGTCTTATTACATTGCACAAAGCAGATGTAATGAAAAAGAAAACATATTTTAAAATAAATTCCAGTTAGTCTTTCAGTTCTTAATGTAAATCAGTTCATCTGTAGTATGAACTTCAAAGTTCACAGTATATTCAGAATCATGTATAGTCATATTCAGACCTTCCTTTGTTGGTTCAATTTGTGACAGTTTAGCTCCACGAATTTTTAAGATAGACTTAGACCATCTTCATCCTCATCTCTCTACAATATCGTCTCTAGAAAGGAGTATACATCTATCAGTCTTAACTGGAAAATGCATCCCTCTTTATTCTCCCAGCTGCAATCTCTTTAAGGAAAAGAAATCTAACTATGAGGAGTGCAAGCCCTAAAAGCATATATATATATATATGCACACACATATATATGCATGAGTTGGATAAGGAAGAAGCCATGTGAGGATGAAGACAGTTATCCATCCCAGACCCTTAAATAGATACCAGATAATATATGCTTTTAAGAGTTATTGGCATTGACAATATTGTTTTATATACCGAGAGGTGATCCGGCAAATTATGACAAATTATCCAAACATTATGTCCTTTGTTGGACCTGCTGAAGATGAAAAAAAAAATCTACCTCAAAATCTGATTTTGTTTTGGAAGTTAACGGCTTCCATATATATTCCTAGAACAAGTATTTAAAAATAAATTCAGTAATATAAAGATACTCTCAACGATCTTTCTAGATTCTTGAGAAAAAAATTTTGCAGGATAAACTTAGTTACTCATAGAAGCAATAAAAACCATAAATGAGACTTTGCTTTTTTAAAGAATCTGCATAAGAATCTGCATAAGAATTATAACCACAAGATGAGAGCATGGGAGAACAATGAGAAACATTGGAGCAAAACCCAGAATTTCGTAGCATTTTCCAGTAGAGCAATAACAGATGCATGAGTGGTGTATACTCAGAGAAAAGGAGCTGCTAGCAGAATTTTTTTTGAAACAAAACAGTTGCACTGATTCATCTTTGGGCACAGGTTGAATGTTAGAGCATGGATCCAGGCTATTAGCATCACGAAACGCACAGCTGAATGCACCCTCATGATTACAGTATGTGTTATTTAGACTTCAGCTTATGATGGGAAAATAAAGCTCTGATGGGGAAAGTCACTACTAGTAGCAGACATGCTGAACAGAGCATACCTTCCTGAGTACAACACAGATGGCAGTGCAGAACAAGAAAGTCTATCAGCATGCTACATTACCTTCGCATCTGGGAAGCTCCAGGCAATCCAGCAAGGCAGTGAAGAGGATCGGGTGCTGCAGGCAGGAAAACAGTGCATACTCCAATGATAGCCAGAAAAAATGACACAGGAAGGTATACCATACTTTGAGAACTGAGTCCTGTATGTGAGATATATATTTAATTTATTACTTAAATACTATTTATATTTTATTAATTCAACTTTAATTTGTTAAAGAAAATGCCTTGAGTAGAAATACATTTTAAGAACTGACAGCACAAAATAACTCATACTTCATGACAGAGGTTAGCTTAAAATGTTCATGCAAGAGCAGTCAACTGAGAGCTACATAAAACAATGTGTACTGTGCAAAACAATTAGTGAAAGGCAAGACAAGAAACTTTATAGAAAGGTTTGAGCAATCCTACTCATGATCTACAGAAGGGATGGAAGCCAAAGGCCTTGTTGAGCAGAGGACAGGAATTTAATAGGAGGAGGTTATTAGTTTAAATCATAGAGGCAGACTGTCTGGAGGAAACTTGGTTGGGACTGAGAATCAGAAAACAAAAGGGACATTTTTTGAGGTATTGTAGATCTGACATGCTGTGATTAGCAAATAGCCTCAGTACAAAGACTCAGATATCAAATGTTCAGAGCCAAAAGAAAACTTAAATTCTGATTATCTTTCCAAGGTGCATATTGTCCAGCAAGAAAAAGGTATGGGTGTTTTTGTTTGTTTAGTTGGTTTTTTAAATCAGGCAGCCAGAAAATTAATGGTTAAGGCAGAGAAAAAAGGTAAAACTTCTTTCCCCATGTGACTGAATTCAGTGAACTATCACAACTGTCCAGGTACTAGACATCAGCACACAGCCAAAGAAGTAATTAGCAGTGACTTGAAAAGTCCAGGCAGCACAAGTCTGTTTCCTGTAGGGAATATTACTCTGTCACTGCCTTCTGGTCCAAATAAGTGCCTAGGAGACTGTTGAACTAAGGAAGAAGCTCTTTCCGGTGAAAGGTTTTTCTGTATAAAAGTGTAATATGTTTGGATCTAATATCAGCTAAAGAAAAAATAGTCTGAGATAGTGGGATGAAATTGAAGCAGATATAAATTTTGAGATTATAGTGAAGCTGAAACCTAAGATGCCGGTCCTGGTTTGGTCCTCAATACATGGAGTTTTAATACATAAGTAGTGGTTTTGTTTTTCATCTCTGTGGAGAGCTGTCTTATTTCCTCAGGTTATTTGTCAATTTATTAACCAAGGTAGTATCACTCAATTGAGTTTTGTAGTCCAGCTAATCCAAGGGCTTGATATGTTTTTAATATCTAAAATCTCTAATGAATATTGTGCATTGCATGTCCTCACTTCATTTTTTGCTGTCATTATCAGGAATTGAGAATAGTTTATAAATGTTGGATTTTGCTTATTGGCCTGAGGAATTTCTGAACTTTACAGATAAGCTATGAGTAGAAATAAATCTGCCTGAAGATGATGTCCCCAAGGCCTGGTCATTGCCGGGAGGAGCAAATTTTGTGAGCTAAGGCACTTTATCATCATTTTTTTAATGATCTGTTGTTCATGTAGGGGTAGTATTAAAGAGTTTTGCAGAGAAACCTTGTTTAGAAGTGGACTGAGAAGGTCCTCTCAGCTTTTTCTTCTGCAGTGTTCCTTTGGCACTGGGATAGGGAGGAGGACAGCACAGTAAAAACTGCTGGAAGCTTCACAGTACCACTCTTCTAGTAGAATTTATTGTAGGTGTGTAAAATGTCCTAAACTTTCAATGGATTTTTGTTGGCTTTTTTGTTTGTTTGTTTGTTTGTTTTTTCCTGAAACATAATACAGTTATTTTATTAAAAATTGTGATTCCATGAGATATAAATCTCAACCTTGGGCTCCTTTTGCACTGCAGCTGAAAGAAAGAAGACAGGAAAAAAAAAAGAAGAACCAAAGAAACCAATTCATGAATACTTAACAAATGAGTGAACACTTGCATCATATAAATATTTTTTTTCTCTTCATCGGTATTCAGGGTCTGTATTTCTACCAGGAAAAGGATTCAGCTGACTTACGCTGAAGCAATAAATTAATACAGTTTAAGAAAAAAGGCTACCAACAGTTTTAAACCAATTAAAATGCTTGAAGCAGACTGTATGCATTTTAAAATGTCATGTCATGATCCCACTGCACAGAACCAAAGAACTGTAATGAGCTGATTGTGGATGAGCAAAGATTGCAGTCTTCAAGGGTATTACTTAGTGTGAGATTTGTGGTATGCAAAAATATCCCCATACTTTAAAATGCTAAATAGTCTGACCTACACTAGAGTGGGTGCTAGTTTTACTTTAGACCAGTCTGCTTCAGACTTTTATAGTTAATTTTTGATTCTCTCTCTCTCTCTGCATATATATATGTATGTATATTTTAATTATTTTATTTTTTATTTTTTTAAGAGTAAGCCAAGTATTCCACCTTCCCAGAGTTACCAGTGCAGGGTACCTGCGAGTTTTCTTCCAAGGAACTGCGCAGAGCTCACTGCTCTCCTTTCAGAGGGCTTGTTTTTCCAGCTGTTTACGAAGTCCAGAAAGGTGAGTGCTTAGAAGTTTGAGTCTTTCCTTACAGAAATCCCTTGTGGTCTGAGCCTTTTTGTGAAGAAAAATGTCACTCAATTTTCAAACTGCATGAAAAGCTCTGGTCGCAGGGCTGCAGAGCTGTGCAGTAACCTTCCATGAAACAGTCTTAAGAATTTTATTGAAGTTTATGGATTTATTTTTATAAGCAGTACTGTATGTTTGAAATCAAGCCTTCAAAAGGAAGCTATCAAAGATTTTCATAGTGGTAGACAAGGCAGAGAATACACATTGGACCATTCAAGAAATTGAAGAAGCCCATTCCCAAACATTGCACTAGTTAGAAAGGAAAGGAAAACAGAAAACAAACAAACAAACAAACATACATTGCTTATCCTCACAAAACTGTCTGTATCAGAAATAGGAAAACAACATGCCACTCATTTGCTTTCTCACAATGTTTATTATGAAGCTAGCAATTGTGTGGCTGTTTTATTAGAAAATATGCGATACTGTCTTAATGTCTTCTGTAGTATAGTTTGTAAAGGATAAACATTAGAACAGTGCTTTTATTTATAGGGTAAGATGATGATAAATATGTTGAAATGCATTAAAAACTACTAAAAAAAGGATAATACTTGAATTTATTTTTCTTCCTATAACATAACTCTATGGATCAGAGCTAGTTGGATTTTGTATGAAAAAATAACCATATTTTAGAGATAAAAATGCTAACATGCCATAATAGACCTGTACGAGGGCTGCTCTGAAAGTAATGCCTCCTATTTTATTATGTTGACCCATGATGTCAGAGGTGAGTGTTGGTGGTATGGCAGTAGGGGCTGAACCTTCCTGACAGTATTCTGTTACATTTTGTTGCTGTGTGACAGATGGCAGCAGAGGGGCAGTATGGCACAATGGAATATGACTTGGAAATGTGTAATGAAGCAAAGGATGGCACTGAATTCCTATAGAGGAAAAAAACAGCACCCTTTGACATTTATTGATGCTTTCTGAACATTTGTGGAGACCAGATGTAAGCAGATGTAAGCAGTGAGAGGTGGTGAGTGGTGCATTTTAGCAGTGGTGACAGACATGAAAGACAAGTCACAGTCTGGACAGGCATTCACAGCTGTCACACCACTAAAGGAAGGGTGTTTTGATCATCTCAACCACACAAATTGACTAATGGATCTGGTTGTGTTGAAAAATAGTGTTTTGTAGCTGAGAATTTGCACCATCAAATAGTGTTACTGTGCTCTTTTTGTCTGTTGTAGTTTCCACGGACATAAATAGGAGACATTACTTTCAGAGTGACCTATATATCTTTTATAAATACAAATCACAATTGTTTATTGTTACTAAAATGTCTTTTTATATATATATAATAACTGTGTGTATCTTGGAAAGCAGAAATGATCTCTGTAATGTGGTGCTAAACATGTCATTGAGAAGAGGGGAAACTTGTACCTTTCTCATGCATGATGATGATTTAAAGAGAACATTTTTAAGTGGGGATGTGTTGTTTGTTTTTGATTTTCTCTTGATGTGCTCCCCTACAACCTTGTACACTTGTAAAAGTCAGGTATTATAATATAATTATTTTTCCAACTGAATGGCTTAAAAAAAAACAAAACAAAAGCAGACTTCTAAAATATGTCCATGTTTTCATGTTTTATCTGCCTTATATATTAAAAATAAAACGAAAGAAAAACAACATGAACAGCTCCAAAACCATTTACTGAATGAAAATGCCACTTCCATTTGGACTGTAAGATCTGACATAATGTCTGTCATAATGAATTCAAAATGCTCACATTCAGAGTATTGGATTATTACAGTGAAAAGCTGTGCAGTTGCCATAAGCATTCCTTGAGTATGCAAAGTTATTCAGACATGTGTAATTATTTTAGGCAAAATTTCAGTCTTTCGGTAATGCTTATGATTCCTTGAAACCAACCTTTCTGACAAGGTAAGGTCATTTATTCTGTTTTGTACATCAAGTGAGACTTCTGAGAATTACTTTACAATTCTGTGTGATAGCCTTTCCCCTTATTTCTGTTTTGCACTGATCTTTATAAAATGAATTCCATATACTGTTGTATATGACTAAAAGAAAAGCAAAGAATATTCAGGAACTGAAGTTCATTTCATCATCATCATCTTCATAATCACTAAGTAACATGAGTTCGCAACTAGACAATCCTTGTTAGTCATGTACAAGTAAATTCTAATAGCCAGAAAAGATTTTAAGAACTTTTCAACAGTGTAATTATACAGCTGTACTGACATACCTCCACATATGAGTGCTCATGGTTGATACAATGAAACTTCTGGTACTTCTGCAGCATCTTTGATAGAGAAGGAGAAATGAGTTGTATTTTCTTTTATAAAATCAAATATGAAATCCTGAATCATCCACAGCAAGTTTTGGACTATTGTGTGAAGGAAATTAAGAAGAAGCAAGTAAATTGTCTTTTTTCTTCAATAACTTTTAGAAAGTATAATGTCTCCATTAGTATTTGGCTAACAACATCAGGCAATGATGAAATGTTAAAGCAAAAATCATTTTGTATTAAAGTACCTTTTAATTTTTCCACTATTCCTAGACCAATTTCAGAGCTAACTAGAAAAGCTGAGCAAAGAATGAATTATGTGTAGTACCTATATACTATATGAAACCTCTAATCCCATGTGAGTTATACCATTGAAAATATACAAAGCTGATGTTTTAGCAAATATTAGCATTTTAGATGTGATCAAATTTTGTTGATAATTACTACTGAAATTTTCAGTCCTAATCTGCCATTACTCACTTGAAAGGGGCAAGTTCTCCTTGTTTCTGCCAGGTGCACCAGAATCAGTGTGCAGTAGCTCAGCAAAGGCAAACAGGCAACCTTGTCTCTACCTGTTAAGAGAATACAGCGTGAAGTTAATAGGAACACAGTAAACACTTCATTGCAATTCACATGGATGCACTCTTGCTCATGGATGCTTATTCTTCTGTTGTATGAATTATTGCTTGAGATTACATCTTCAGTTCTTAACCTTCTGAAATGAAATTGTTACAGGAAAGTGAAACAAATCTTGCAATGAGCCTTGCAAGGCCCAGCTTGTAGATATACCCCTTTGAACAAGATGACAGTGTGGCCAGGAGTCAATCACAGCCTGGACAATCAGGAGTTTCCAGATTCTACACAACTATTTTTAATCAGAAAGAGAAATATGCAACAGAACAAGATCAGTGTTTTAATTTTAGACACTTCAGATATTCTGGGGAAATGCATTAAAATAAAATTTTAATGTGTAGGAAGTGTAGGCAGTGACCTTGCGAAGCATAGTTATAGCTGCAGTGAACCACTTAACTGACATGTTTTAAGCATTCTTCTATGATTTGAATAATGTAGTGTTGCTATTGATACTTAAAGCAAAAGTAATTCCTGCGTACCTTCCCCACTGATGCATCATAATCAATGAAGTACTGCCAGTTGAATGGGCTGATTCATTGGCTTATTGACCCACATTCAAAATAACACTCAGAATTTGAGTGTTTACAGAGATGGAAATGCTATTGCCAAACCAGATAGGCAGGCAGGGTGATTGAATAGATCTTTTACAGATATGATTATTATTGCTGTTGCTTATTGCTGATTTTTCATATATAGAGAAAAAGAAACCACAACCTTTCTGTTTGCTTCAGGGTTTTTGCAAACTACTGTTGTGCTTATTTCAGTACAGAGATTCCAAAAACACCAGCTTTAATTTTATAACCAACTTTTAAATAAAAGAAGACCAGGAGAATTAGGAAGTGCTCACTGATGTAGTCAGACATAGTCATCTTTATTTTTGTAGTCAGCATATAATAATTATAACTGATAATAAAACTGTTAGCAGGATGCACTTTGGCTAAAGTATCAGAACAGCAGTTTGCACAGAGGTGTAGAGTACAGTTCCAAATTTAATTCATAATGTTCTGGCCAAAATCTTTCTTGATATCCAGAGAAATACGTAGTTCGAAATTTTGGACAGATATATGAAAACTAAAACATTGTTTCCTTTAACATTTTAGTTGCCTACTTACTATCATTAAGCCAGATGGAGTTGTTGTTACTGCATAATTTTACAATCATTTTACATCCCACACATGATACTTGCATGTATATATACATATAAGCAAAGATGTAAAACGACTATAATGAAAGATTTTTGTAAACTTGAAGGCTTACCTCAAATTATTTATATTTAGTCTCCTTAAAATTTATTAATATGAGGATAATTACTAAGCTGGTATTTCCTCCACAGTGCATTCAATCTTAGCTGGATATTCCTTATCAATTTTCTCCCACTATTTTTATGAGTAAACTCTAGGAATGCAGCTGGAAGTAGCAAAGATATCTCAACACTGCAGAACTGATATAGAAAAAATGAAAAACTGTGAAGAATTCCCTTGTTTACAAAAGCAGTATTCTCAGGGTGAGGTGATTTCTACCAATGTATGAGGAAAGGACTATTTTCACTTTCATAATTTAGCAGAGATCATCATAATATGTTGTAAAATAAATATCAAAGCAGAAAATTAGAGAACTAGAAATGCACACAATTTGACAATATATTTTCAGTGAATTATGTTTTCACAGAATCACAGAATGGCCTGGGTTGGAAGGGACCTCAAGGATCATGAAGCTCCAACCCCCCTGCCGGACAGGGCCACTAACCTCCCCATTTACTAGACCAGGTTGCCCAGGGCCTCATCCAAATTGACACTGAACACCTCCAGGGACGGGGCATCCACAACCTCTCTGGGCAGCCCGTTCCAGCACCTCACCACTCTCCTGGTAAAGAACTTCCCCCTAACATCCAACCTAAATCTTCCCTCTTTCAACTTAAAACCATTCCTCCTTGTCCTGCTGTTATCTACCCTTTCAAAGAGTTTACTCCCTTCCTGTTTATAGGCTCCCTTCAGGTACTGAAAGGCTGCAATGAGGTCACCCCGCAGCCTTCTCTTCTCCAGGCTGAATAAGCCCAGCTCCCTCAGCCTGTCCTCATAGGAGAGGTGC
>PPHD01014772.1:0-16493 GCA_002909625.1 Bambusicola thoracicus | reverse complement strand
TTCTTTATCTCTTTCTTTTTTCTTCCTCAAAATACAGAACTGGAAATAGTAAAATAATTTCCTAAAAATAGTATATTCAGTCTTCTGCTTCATTCTCACACTCTCTGTCTCTCATACAGTACTCCTACAGCCCTGGTAAAAACAAAATCCTGTGTGGAAAATGTGCAAGTTGGAAGTCCTCAAGTTTCACATTAAATAGTACAGAATATAGGAATATTCATTTAAAGTGTACAATTTTTCTGTTAACTTCATGTGCCCTACAAGCTGATCCAGTTTGCTATTTTAATTAATCAGAAACCAGGTCTACTTAAAAAGAAAAAGAAAAGAAAAGAAAACAAAGGATAATATTAACATACTTTTCTTCGCATTAAGATACATAAAACAGTGCAGTGAACTACAATTTCTAAATCTTAAGTATATAAAGGGAATGATCCTGCTAAATATACTGCTTTCTGATGTGAAACGTTATTTCTCTGAGTAGCTGCTGTATTTTCCATTCTATAGTTTCTCAGGCAATCTCCCACAATGTTTCAAGAATTGATAAAAGTTTTTTCTTTTTTTTTTTTTCCTTGCCTATTTATCTGCTGAGGTGTGAGTATCAGGAAGAGCATAATGGGTTTGCATAGTCTTCATGCATATGAAGTATTAAATGGCTTATCTCCTACCTTCGGCAGCACAAAAGATTAGAGTAAGACCATTCATACAGGCACTTCCCTGATGACTTCCCTGTCATCTAGTAGCAGTATTCCCTCGGAACACTTCTTTCTTTTTCTTGCCACCTCCCTTCTCTTCAAACACCTCATTACAGCAGGCATAAAAAATTAAGTAATTTAAGTTTTGTTGGAAGATATTTCTGACAAGAATTTCAGTTTTTACTAGAAGTTAGGAGGGAAAAGGTTGCATCGTCAAACGTGAACTGCGTTCCTCTCAAATTCCATACAAAATGGGCTTTTTTTTTTTTTCTTTCCTGAAATAACTAATAATAAACTATCAATGTTGCATCTGTAAATTTAGTCTTTTATTTATAACCCTGACTGCATATGTACAGGGTAGGTTTTAATGTTGGCTTTAAGCCACCTTTTTTAAACTTCTTCATCTCGGGCTTTCCCAAAGCGTAGGTATAGGAGTCTGTCTAAACTGCACTTATTTCCCAGCTTTCTGCAAAGGTACCATGCTTGTCAGACTCACTGCAGTAGATACACCTTTGCAAGAATCCACTTCAGTTTCTCTGCAACACAGTACAACTTTATCTGCATTGCTTACCAGATGTTGTGGGTTGCCTGTTGGGACAGGATGTTAGAGCTACCACTCAAGATCATGGCGTCAGAAAAATCTGATTTCATCAACATCACAGTGTGAAATTTGAAAGTACTGGTGGAAATACATGTACAGCTATGCTTGAAAAGATCATTTAATTTAATGGTGAAATAACTGAGCCACGTTGTATTGCAGTGCACATTGGAGTAAAAGTCCACTGAATTAAAGCCTTAGGGAAGTGCACTACAGAATCTCTACAATTAGGAGTTGCAGAAGTGTAGCTGTCTTGATATAACCAAAGACATAGGAATAATGAGTACATATAATAAAAAATAACAAAGTTGAAAGCATCCAAAAGATTTTGATCTTCTAGCGTGATCTCAAGCATCATATGACCTCTGTTTTTCTTCTGAATTAATTCTTTTTTTAATCAAGACATCTTTTAGAATTCATTTAATTTTGATTTACATGCTTCTCACAATCCTTTCCCACTACTACCGTAACTAAATTGTTACGGTGGCCAGTCATTCTTGCTTTCAAAAGTACATGTAACTGCTCTGGTATTGTTGGATTTTCTTAACGTGAAAGTCTTCTATACTTGAGTGTCATATTATCACATATATAACATTCTAATTTCTTCTTTTTCTTCTTCTTCTTCTTTTTTTTTCCCAATAAGCAGATAAATAATCTTTTACTTATCTTCAATGATATTATTCCAAGTATAGTAAAGCTCACTGAAAAAGGTATTAAATGTACAAAAGGCTACTCAGTTTGTTGTTGTTGTTGTTTAAGAACTATTTTCAAACTATCAAAAGCTGCTGATTACAAGTTTATGACATTCCAGACTTCTGTTTAATATCCGGCAGAGTTACTGTTGAAATTGAAAGCATTTTATCATGTTCTGGCATCAGTGTTTGATCTTTCTCTGAGTACAGAATGATGCTGAACACTGTTCAGTATAAAAGATGTGCTGATACTTCTGTTAAGCTTACACTGTTGAATGGTACTGCATTTTTATTCAATCCTGTTGATAACACCACCACTGCTGTGATAATAGTGGACTTGTTAACATTTGTTTTATTTCTTGTATTAGAAATGGAAGAGTACTTTTTATTTGCATTAACTCCACTGACTGATGATTAGTCTTTTGTTACCTTACCGCATTTTACCAGTTCTAACCTCTAGTTTGCTATCAAATTCATTGTTTCCCTCATCTGTTATTTTATTTTCTTATTATGCTTTCTATAGTTACTTTTATATTTGCTTCTATCTGCGCTGAATTTTTCACATCTGCAGTCTTTTACAGTTGCAGTTCTAGTAGAACAGTATTAATTTGTTCTCAACACATTCTTCCATCCAAATTATTCCTACTGGGCTTTTTGACTCCTAATTACTTCAGGTTTATGAAATTGGACTTTTAAAACATCTTGTGTGTGTAAGTGCGTCATTATTTTGTTATAAAAAATGCAGTACAAAGATAACAGTTCGCTGTATTTATTTCTGTAATAAATTCCTGTCAGTAAGGATGAGAATTAAGAAAGGCATCATGCCATGCACTTGTCATCTATGCCTCTGAGATTCTTTCTTCTGTTCCTTTTAGTGTTATTTCCCATCGATGACAACATCTTCCTCTGGGAGAAGGAGGCCTTGACAGGGTTTATATTATTTTGGGCTACATTCAGCCTGTATTTCCTTCAACCACCCCAGTCATTTACATTGCTTCTGCTGTGGATAGTAACATGATTGTGCATCAGTCATTGCATGGATTTTCATTCAGCTTTCTCTCCTCAGTTTTTTCCCATCCTGCTGTCAGTCACTTCTCTCCAGCAGGGCTTCTGTAGTGCTTCTGCACTGCTTTTCTGCTATGTACCACTGGGTTTATCATAACTAATATGTATTTACTGTTGAAAATGTCAAGTGTCATATCTTCCCAGTTCCTTAAATGTACTGCCGACACTGTGCTATAGTGGTGTCAAGTTGGCTTTGTTGATTTTCAATACCTTATAAAAATCACTAACAACTACCTAAGGAACTCACCTTTCCCTGAGCTTATACAGTCATTTGCAGGGACAAAGCCATTTTGCTTTGTTACCATGGTCTGCATCCAAGGTAATGGATGATCTTGCTTTGGCTCTCATTTACTGCTTCCATAAATATAAGGACCTCCAAGCAGTTGGAAACTTATCTGTATGTACTAGTGGGAGTAGTGGGGGATTTGCATTGTTTTTTCTATATTTACCTGATTTCATGGCATCCTGAAAATTTAACAAAAGTGTAAATATTATAGAATATGATACAGATTTATTAACATTATTCGAGTTTGCTGTTTAATACTGTGTCTTTTTGTATCCAATTGAAGGAGATTAAAAAAAAAAAGAAACAATTTTTAAAGTCATTTGATATGTTTGGAAACAAGTGGGAATAGCATGATGACCTTCTTAATAGGACTTTAACCTGAAATATTCTATCCTCCTGATTTAGGTCAAATAAGCTCTTTATTTTGTGTGTGTGAAACTGCATCCTTATTTAATTATTCTCAAAATGAAGCTATTGTTAAACCCCTACAGTTTAGCAGT
Source organism: Bambusicola thoracicus (assembly GCA_002909625.1). Taxonomy (NCBI): domain Eukaryota; kingdom Metazoa; phylum Chordata; class Aves; order Galliformes; family Phasianidae; genus Bambusicola; species Bambusicola thoracicus. The sequence continues at coordinate 12,660 of PPHD01014772.1, read as the reverse complement.
TTAGCACAGTTCAGCACATATTTCCTGCTGCTTACAGGAGCACACTAGGGAATATACTTTAATATCTCTTCACACTTATTAAAATAAAAAACTTTTGCAGAACAAGGATATGCTACTGCCACGAATGAATAAATTTTAATCACAAATTGCACAAGTGAAAATTTGAGCTGTTTAAGAACACTGTCTAAATATTTCTGTATGACACTTCTTGTATCTGAATAAACATGTTGGGGGAACCATTTGCATATACTGCAGTAATAGGTATTAATGGGTATGCAACTGCACAGTTGAAAAACAGGGAACATTGACAGCTTATATATTTGCAAAATCTCATGACTCTGCCTCAAATACATTTTCTTAAATATGCCACAATGCTGAAAGAACTGTACTTATTCTTTTCTTTCACCCTTCTGTAGATATTTTTAAATGCAGATACAATCCGCCTGGGAAATCTGCCAGTGGGCTCCTTCTCCTCCTCTTCACCGAGCTCTTCCGTTCCTCGCCAGACTATCTACGAGCTCTGCGTCTGTCCCAGTGGTAAACTTTACCTGTCCCCAGCAGGAGCAGGCTCCACATGTCAATCCAGTAGCAACATCTGCTTGTGGAGCTAGAAGGACTCCAATTTATCCTCACACCAGAATAGCCTTTTGTTACTATCCCTCTGCTTCACAGTTCTGCTCGGTTTCCCTTGTGACAAGTTCGACGCTTCAAATGGCCTGCAGAGCAACTTCTTCCAGTGTAAGCAGGAATACAGCACTGCCTTCTCTCGTGGTTTGTATTACCACTCAACGTAGAGATGGGAGTGAGATATTCAGAAATCAATGTATTCTTCATCAGGAAACCTGGAACATAATAACACCTTTTGTCCAAAAGGGAGAATAACATAGGTGCCTTTGCTACATGAAGTGAAGCACATAGTTTTAGATTTTTGCAGGACCTGGATATGAACTGCACATATATATATATATACAGTACATAAACAAATTTGCCCAGAATCTGATGGTGAGATGAATTGGTTACCCCTGTATGATAAATAACTCTACTGTCTGAAAGCACAATTTTCCATTCATCTTTTTTGGATGTAAACTTTTATCCCTGAATTTTAAAATTTTGAAGCATTGTGTGATGCTTGCTTTACTAAACAATTACATTCAGTAAATGGTTTTTAACACAAAAAGAGACAGAATCCCTCCCTGAGTTTGGTTTCTTTAGAATTGTGTTGTTACTCTTTGTCTACTAAGTCTAGGGTTTTGTACACTAGGTAAATTTTGGAAGTGCTCAGCAATATTACCTTTCAGAGTGAAAAAGATGTGCTCTTGTTTGTCTGATCTGAATGGCCTTATATATTAATTTGTGGCTACTACGTGTGAAGGGATTGCTTTCACTAGAACATACAGGTTTTGGGAAAGAACAGGGTCAAGAGGGAAATACTGATGATGTGTCTTCTGACCAGTGTATTGCTCTTCATAAGGAGCAATATAATTATAATTGGCAAATGAAAAAAAAAAAAAGTCTTCAAAGGTACATGTCCATTTTCTAGCTAACTGCTGCCATTTGAACACAGCATAAACATTAGTACTAATGCAATGTATAATGCTGAGAAGCAATTCACTAACAAGTGGTATGACACTCATATTTTTTATTCTACTTCGTTTTACCATCTGCTGCTAAGATTTCAAAGTAATAGTAATACATATATATACAAACATATCAAATTACATTAAATATGAAGAAAATACATTAAATAAGTACATTAATATTATATTGACTTTGTCAGGTCTGTGTTTAAATTATGCAGCCCCATTTGCACCAATATCTCACTGCTGACTTCCTATTTTTGACCAGTTTAATATGGGATTTCTTACTTGTATCAACGCTCATAATTGATTCATTTGATTTGTAATTGAAATCTTTTAAAAACACTTTGGTATACTGCTACATAAATTTATCACAACATTGATTAACAAGAGTATCTTGAAACTTACAGAACCCAGGAATGTAAAACAGTAAAAAAATGTTTCCTATTGTGGAAGATGGCTTGATTACATAAGGTAAGTGTGCTTTTTAATACTATCCTTTAAATTACATCACCTAGCATGTAGCTTTGGAGGCTTCTAAATGTAAGATCACCAATCTAACAGCTTTTGCAAGGTAACTCTGAAGGGCAAAGAGGGAAAGGTGAGTATTTCTACAGAGTATATTTTTTGTCTTTGGAAAAAAAATAGGAAAATAAGTAAACTAATGTTTTTATTACCTTTCTATTTTATTACCACCTAATAAGGCTGACTTTGTTTTCACTTCAGGTGAAATTCACTCCTATGCAGAAGACCAGCACAAGGCGTGTACATGGCTTAACTGGTGCTTGTCTTTCCACTGGTTCTCTTCAGAGGCGTGAATTTCACTTCATAGCAAGAATGCTATACTTGTGTTTTCTAGCAGTTAAATCAAGATTTTAAATTGATTATTTTATTTCCTCAAAAGAAGGCTGGTAAGAAATAATTTGATGTTAATTTAATAATTTTTTTTATTTCACTTGAAAGAAAATGTATTTGAAAGTATTGCAAGAAAACATATTAGAAGCTTGGAGATTCTTAGTAACAGGGACAGAAGCATATACGAACAACAACAGGGATAATAAAACATTTGAAAGTCCATCCATACAATATACACTTAAAACCAAAAGGAAATAGATGTGTTTTTCTGCTTTTTGTTCTACTTTTTACACAATAGCACATAGGTGTGAAAGTCCAAGGATGAAAGGATAAATAGTATTCCAGGAGTACAAGATAAATCCATATGTATTCATTATCTCTGCACACCCACAGACACTGGTTGCTTCAAGGATGAGAAGACTCTACTGACTTACCTATTCAGTGAATTAAATTTTACCTTCTTACAAATTACATACAAATTGATTAAGGGTTTTGTTTGTTTGTTTGTTTTTAATATTCTCAAATAAATCCACAGGAATGGCTTGCAGATACTTTGTCATGGATTTTCCATTTCTAATTTGTTTGCTCTTCACCTTATATGATAATTTACCTGTAGTACATTTCTAGCCACTGAACAGATAGACTGAAACTTTAGAAATTCTACATGAACAGAAAAACAACAACAACAACAACAAAAACCCTACATATCTTTTGTACCTATTTTCATATTTACAAGGCTTAAATATTTTACCTCTGTGTCTGAGGAAAACTTAGGGCAGATACGTAAATGCTACATTGGACAAAACCAAGCTAGTAAGTCCACAAACTTTGCACTGTGAGGATTTTCTTCCTAGCAGTCATTTCAGTCTGCCCCATATAATTTATGATACCAGTATTAGCACAAGTAAATTTGGGAGCTTCAGGAAACTATGAGATGGTTCTCATAAATGTCTTAATATTCTGGTGACTTTCATAATATTGATATTTACATCCACTGAAAGCTATAAGAAGGGGAAAAGATCAGTTTTCATATTTAAGAGTTTTTCTAGCCCACATGACTTCAAACATTATTAGAAAAGGGATTTCAGAACACCAATAATATATCAGTAGTGTCAGTGTTTCTGAGTGGGAAGAGAAACAAATCTGATATTTTTCAATGTTTGGAGCTGACAATAGTAGAGCTCTTTGATTTGTAGTGTGCTTCAAAAAGTGACGCTGTCCCACTATACGTCATTTCAAATGTAAGAAAACTGAAAGATCTCAGTGCAAATACCACGTTAAAACATGGAGCCATACTTTTACTAATTTTTGTAATGTTGAGGCATAAAATAAAAGTCATTATGTGCAGAACCAGTTGGAAACTTTCAGTTACTTTTTGTCACCTTCCTCAAAGATTCTTGGCCCTTTCTTTAAGTTGTTTCAGTCCTTATTAGCCATGTAAAATGTCCAGTATTCATGTTATATAAAGCTGCTGCTGTATCTCTAACTAGAGTACTTACTTAACAAAAAATTTAATCACTTATTTCAGAAAAGAGATGTCGCTTCTTATTCCAGCTAAGGATGAGTTTCCCATTAACAAATCACTCTGTTGTGACAATTGTAGAGAAAGACTGAAGACCTCAAGGTATTTTTAAGTATTAATATTAGAGCAATTAAAAAAAAAAAAACACCCCTAAAAATACTCTTTTGAGGCTCTTTCCAGTATATGAATACATGTATCAAATAAAGCTTCTTTTTGTACTCAAATATTTGGGAACCACAAAGATGGCATTGCAGCTGTTTGACTTTTCCAGAGCAATCCCTATGGCAACAGTGAAATATACAAAAAGACCCTATTAGCTACATGTATTTAATGCACACAAGAGATTTATGTTCTGTAAAAATATGTGTCATTATATTATAGGATACTGTCTCTTTCTTGTTTAAAAAAGAAAAATAAAAGCATCAGCAATCTCTCTGAGCACTGTTAGCTGTACGGTTTTGTACTGCAGTTCATTCATTGGTTAAGTGATAAGACCAAAGACTGAAACTTCTACTTTATCTAACATTATGACATTGCTGCTTCTACTAATTCTGTTGGAATGGAGAGACAACAAGTTGTAATTACAACATGAAATTGTAACATAGTTTAGATTTGTACAGCATTTTGAGCTGTAGATTGTTCACTTTTTCCCCATTATTTTTTTTTCAACATTGTTCAGTTATGTTACTGTTGATACTTAATGTGAATCTTTCAGTATTCTTAAAAAGAGGAGAGTGTATATTCCAAAATGTGCCAAGATATTGCTTCTTTCAACTGAAGCTATACTGTTTTGTTTGCAAAACGGTGGTTTGACTGAACAACACAATTTCACTTTTTAAAACATTTTAGATACAGAGGGCTATTAAGTCTGTGTTGAAGATACAGCCATAAATGCCTAGGAGGATTTTATGAAGGATGCTTAAGATACTCTGTTACTAACACTTTGTATTGTTTCTTATGGTTTTGGTTTAAGATTCTAAATCATTGTCTAAATAATAAAAAAAGTAAAACACACTATGGAATTACTATCAACTGATTCAGAGTAATGAATATGTAAGTTGGATCAAAGGTTGAGTGTCATACTGTTTCAATCAGAACACAGTAAAGGTCTGCTAACCATTTTTGTTTTGTAACTTTCACGTTAATGATCTTCTTATGTATATAATATATAAAAAGATGGGAACTATTTTCTTACACATACTATGCAATATGTTTGTAAAACTGCAATATTACCAAAATTACAAAAGCTGTGCTTTTGTACTCTTGCTTTATGTAAAACAAATCTTTTTTTCTATTTAACAGATTGTCTGTCATAATTGTAGATAACATTATTCAAGAGAAGTACACTAAAACTCTAAGACTTTTTATTTCAATTTCCTTAGTTTTTTATTTTATGAAAATAATAGCAAGGTTTTGGAAGTTGGAAATTGTCTTTGTTTTTTCTTGGAAAGAAAGAAATTTTACAGCATGTAATTAACACAGTCTGAAATCTCCTGTACTTCTTTCCTTTGATTTTGCATTTTTATCTGGTGCTACTGTACAGCCACGAATAAATTTGATTTATAAATTAGAGAACAAATCAGAATTCACTTCAGGAATAACAAAATAGGAAACTTGCTAAGGGTGAGAGTAGGATGCAGAATAACTGATGAAAAATTGTTGGTTTTTCTGGTTTGTTTGTTTGTTTTGTACTCTTCTGTCTACCTTAGCTGAAAGGTAATAGCTTTTCTTTTCAAGGTATTCTCCTCACACAACATAATAGAGTTTTGTTTCAAACATATTTTTGAAAACATATACTGCACTTAAATGCAGTATTTGTGAAAAGAAAATCAGAATATAAAAAAGTATGGATTTTATTTCTATATCAGCTTTACTAAAGTTAAAATTTAGAGTCCTGCATCTCTTCTACTGTAAAAGCATATTATACTGTAGAAGTTCCTTTGTAGCCTGCCAGAATAAACACAAAATATATGTTTAAACTGCACCAATTTTCAAGCCACTTGGCAATTACACAGCCATGTCAGAGGTTGTGGTGATCTCATCAATGCGAACAAGTCCTACCTGCTTTTAAATTGGTATCAATTCTGTTCACCACACAGTCTTGCACATAGCTCTGGCAAAAAGCAGGGTAAGCATGCAGATGATTTGTTTGCACTGAGCTCCTTTATGTGATGCTATGGTTTTAGCAATATCCACAGTAGCCAAACAGTAGCTAACTGAATAATGCCTAAAAAATTGAAGTTTCTGCACATGAGCAAGAGTTGCATAGACCTATCAGTAATGCGGGTCCTTCTTAGTTTCATGTGACTAATAGACAATAGGTGATACAGCGGGAAAAGATACTCTTAGCCATTTTATTCTGGTTTGGACTGGTCCAATCCAGGAAAAGGTAAATGACACAAAAAGATAAATGGAAGGTTTAGTGAAGGAGAACAAAACAAAACTACATAAGCATTGTGTTGGTTCAACATAGCCCACATTGAAACCAGAATTTAATACAAGCTCTGTGTGTAAAAAGAGAGTTTCCCCTGAAACACTAAACTGACCTTAGATTATGATTTTTTTTAATTTTAAAATATTATTTGATCCTTAAACAATACATATCTTATACAGACCAGAACCAGGACAAGTTTCAGAACACACAGGGGAAAAACCATATATTATAAGCCTGGGGTGATCTGAGCCAATATTACATACAACACAAATAAACCTAGCCTACTTATCTGAGAAAATAAAATGATCAGAATAAGAAATATTCCCTCAATTTTGAGAAAATTAAAATTATCAGGATATTTGACCTAAGGAGTTCCCAGCTTTTTCGGTGTCTCACTTTCTATAGTGTTTAAACTGTTAGAACGATTTATATTTAAAAAGTCTGGCCTTTGGCTTAACCAAGTTCACCGAATGCATTACTTGATCTGAGAAGAAAAGGTGCCTTTTTTTATCACACATATACCTCTTGTTTGTGAGACCTGTTAGGGAAAAGTTCAGTTTCCAGCATGATCCAGAGCATATTAACAAGAAGGACTTACACACAAGAGAACCATTTTTGAAGGTCAGATGTTGAATTTTTTTGTGTGCTTTATGGTATTTTGGAAGCCTGCCTACAGTCATTCTTCACCACTGGTAAAAAAAAAAAAAAAAAAAAAAAAAAAGGAAAACATCATTATTTTCTTTGTAGGTGATTTTTATTCAGTTTTTCTTCCCCCAATACTGGAGTAGTTAAAGAAAGTAAAACCCTCCCCCTTATCCCCACCCACCATTACCCCTTCAGCTAGGCTTCAGCTGTTCCTTTTAGCCTCCTTTTTGTTCCCAAACAACAAAGGAATAGGCAACAGAAAGGATTTTGCTAAGTCTCTTTATCAAGCTCCTATGTAGCATACTGGAACTGTATCAAAGGGGAAATTTCTATCAGAGGAAGCTTATTTGCTTAGTGAAAACAAAAGTTATATAAGATGGAAACAAACTCAGGTAAATATCAATTGTAATCCAGTTTACTAGAATGAATAGTGGAGTATTTTGGACTATGAAATCCTTAATAACTTTTTATTTCAAGTAACATTTTTCACTTAATGAATGTATTTAAAATACTGTAAAAGAATTTTACATACTATTCTATCCTATTAACATTTTCATCTTTTGAAAATACACTAGAAAAGTAATTAGTGAGCTCATTATTTGTCCCTCTCTATGAATGCACTCATTTATTTTAATAAATGTGAGCGAATATATACAACCTAAAATGTTACATGGTAAAAATGTATTTTAAAAAATCTGCAAAAAATAGAAGGTGAAATAATTGTTCCTATAGGTCATGGGTGACATTCTCATTCATCCTACATAGATTAAGAATACGATTTCTTTTTCAATTGCATTCCTTTTTGTTGTTCTGTACGATTTTTGGGAAATCGGGAACCCCTGATGGAAGGAAATATTGTATCTGTATAGTGGTAGAAGCAGCTGTTGTGGCTTACTGTGGCTCTGAGCAGGATATGAAAGCACATACGCTTATGTGAGCAGGGAGGGCCTCCTGCAGTAGTTCTCCTTTTTGAAAAAAGCAGTCAGGATGATTTCCAATCATATGTTCATCAGGGTGAGTAGGAGATGGCGTTGCAATGGCTTGGGCAAAAAGACAGGCAGATTCTGTTTGATCCACTGAAAAGTCCACCCCTCATATCCATATATTTCCAATTTAGAGTGAAGGATGTCATGGAGGACTGTGTCAAAGGCCTTACTAGAGCCTCAGTAGATGACAACAGTGTCTCTTCCCTTGTCCACTGACAAAGCCATGTCATCATGGAAGAAAACTAGGTTGGTCAGGCAATAATACCACCAAAATTCTGATACTGCTCTGGCAACGATGAGAAAATTTTTGAACTTTACATTGAAGCTAAATAGAGAATAAAAAGTTGTATGTACAAAAAGACTCTCCTTGGCAGAGAGGGGTGTCAGAGAGACATATGTTAGCTTACAGCAGGGCAAATGGAAAACTGCTGGAGGAAGACTTAGGACATGGAGACTAGTCTGTAGTTTTGTTTTGTTGGTGGTGGATTTTTTTGAGATAAGAGTCTGGACTGTATTTTCTTTTTTTTTCTCTCTGCTCGACATTTTTAAATAGCATCAAGCATTAACTTCTGCTGTGATCTGTTACACTCACTCAAGAAATACATATATATACACATATATAAATATAATTATATAAGAAGGCAGGCCTACTTGGAAACATTTCAGAGACAAAAGCAGCTTTCTTGTGTTATGGAAGGTAGAGCCACCAATTAAAGAGCTGGGTTGGTGAAAGGTTTTGTTTATGGTTTTGTTTGTTTGTTAATACATAATATGTCTACCCACAAGATATTTCACAGGTTTAAAGCCCAGATGAGTCCTTGCATACCACTTTTTAAGGAAATAGTTTATCTTTGTAGTTATGAAATAGATCTTATACAATGCAAATTTTACATAAGAAAAATTATTATCTATAATAATTATTGCCACCTCATTACAATATCCTAGAATGAAATGCTAGATTATGGTCGACCTACTAAAATTCTGATATTAAACTATATTTACTTCCAGTTTTTATTGGAAAAGTCTAGGACACTGTACCAGTTCTTTCTACAGTGCTGTGATAATAACCATCTCTTTTCATGCATGTTAGCATACCTTTGTGAGCAAGTCACCACATGATTAACTAGATTACTGGAGTTGCTTACTAAAATGATTTGGTTGTTCACCTCCAGTTTCCAAAATCTTGCATGGCTTTAATATAATCTGAGTTTTATCTTTTTATTTAACTATAGTACATTATGTACTTTTTAAGAGGTTCAAATTATATATCTAAAACACAAAACTTTATTAATGCCCACATGTTTCTGAGAACTGAAAGGGAAAAATACATTTAAATCACATTGTCTCACATTTTTCAGAACAGTATAATTTTGGTTGATTTAGGCAATTTTCCTGTCTATTTTTAGGAAACTTAACAGGCCAACATTTAATTAAGTTTGACACTGTATAGTTTGCCTAGCAAATATCAATTCATTTAGATTATTGTGATGACAAAGTATTGACATTCCAAAGAAAAATTTCTAAATGGTGTATTATTCCCTTTTAGAAGCATATAATGTATCATCATGTTGTGAGGTACAAAAAATTCTGTTATATCAATTTTTAAAAAAATGTAAATAAAGATCTTTAATATAAATTTCTGTGAAACGTGCGCTTTCAATTTATTGAACTTTTCTATTAACAAAATTTATCTAGAAGTTATGTTAAGCTGCATGTTAATCCATCTACATCCTTTTGATATTTTATCTTGCTTTACATTGTCTCACATATCCATAGTATGATTGGAATATAATTTTTGATGTTTGGAATATGTTTCTGTGCATAAATTGTGTATTTTTGCTCTATTTATTACTGCAGCATCAATTTATCTTTTAGATTTATTTATTATTATGAACGCTATTTTGTCATTATACTTAACATTTGGATTAAGCTCTCTGACAGCTCTGCACATGTGTTTAATTTGAAGTAGGTGAGTCCTTCCAGTAAGCTGAATAGAATTTCTGAAGTTTGAATTTAGGAGCACAATAAAATATTTTGCTGGATTAGTCTTCATAAATCAAGCACAATAAGGCATTACCCTGTAGGGCTAAAAAATACAAGGAAATAATGAAGGTTAGACTCTTCTAAATATTCCACAGTACTTCAGTTTTACTTAGTTAAGCTGAGTAAAGCCACTCTTGAGAAGATACATTAATCAGTATTTTTCTTTCCAAATCTGTTTGACTTCTGCACACTGTCTGCATCATCTCCATTTTTACTTTTTATTTAAATTGTTTCCACATCTATTATTTTGAAGGTGTTTTGTATAATTCCTAAAAATACACTGCTCGTTTTATCTGAACATACTCTATTGTGTCTTAGAGGATAAATGCCGTCAATCCACAAAGTAAATTTTTGGCATTTGGCTAAACTACACATACACAGGGCTAGATACAATCTATATTTGAAACCTTGAAACATGGATAAAAATTTTACCCTGCAGACAAAATGCAAAGGCAGCTTACTTCCATAGCTCATCTGCCACAGTACAGTTTGCTCATGTTGATAGTGTTATGCTAAAATTGTCTTTCCAGCTCCATTGGGTGGTGTGAATGCACATCATCAGGCAATGAGCACCCCTTAACTCCACATGCTAGGCTGAAGAAAATCAATTTGAAATCTCAAAAGATGAAGGAAGTGCAGATGGCCACTGCAAATTGCCAGCTGTTCCACAACACTGGAATCTTGGAGAGGGATTTAAAAAAACAAACACAAACAAACAAGAAACTGGTTTGTAAATTGTGGCAAGCTATTGAGCTGCATCACTGCCCTATTTATTATCATAGGATGCAGAAGAGCTCAGACAAGTGGAGAGGAGATTTCTTCACACCTGCAGTAATCAGTAACCATGGCATGGTGGAAGCAAGAAGAGGAAGCAAATACCAGGTTTCACAGTCTTTCTCTCTCAAAATGTCAGTTCTGTAATATAAGATTCTATATGGAAAGATCTTGCTATCAGCTACGTAAGGTAAGGATAATTTTCTGAGCAAAATTTTGCAGTCACTGTAGTTGACTCCTTACCACGCTTTCTGTGAGAGTCTGTAGCAAATACTAACATGTAACAGTTCTGCAGGGTAAGGGGCTTGCCTTCTGAAGTTTAGTAGAAATAGCATGAGTTTACAAACCAAGTGTGAAGGTCTTGCCATAATTCCTAATCACACGATCATAACCACCCCCAAATGAAATACCTTCAACATCACACTGTTCAGTTCTCCTCAAAGCAATGGTGAAGTCTAGGTCAGAGTAATCTCTAACAGCAGCAGCAGCAAGGGGTTGTGTTTACGGTTAGCGTACAAGTCTGCCAATGTTACACAGTCCTGCAGCCATGGGTGTATCCCCCACCTCTACCTATAGAATAGGTAGGTACCTATATATACCTATAGTATCTGTTCTCTGTGAGTTTCTCTAATCATTCTTTGAAGCTGCCTTTTATGGCAGCAAGTTCCAAACAGTGATCACCAACTGCCCAGAGAAATGCTTGTTTTCATCTCCTTTAAACTGATCTTCAAATAATTTCAAAGAGGGCCCTGGTTTTGATACAGTGGGATTTGATGAAGCCACCTTATCTGCCACCTTCACGATGCCTTGAAGGTTAAACATATCCTTTTCCACCTTTTCCATAGGCTGTTCAAACACAATCCCAATCTCCTCCTCAGTTTCTCCTTAAAATGGTCTAGAACTCTGGAATAAATCCCACTGAACCCTGATCTCTTGCTTACACCTTATTAATTGAATCTAATTCTTCTTCTGCATCTACTCCCTGGTGATCTACCCCCTGAGACATATCTGCTACAGAAATGCACTGCACATGGGAATGACACCAGTACCATCAATAACAAAGATCTTTCTGTCCCCGTCCACTGTGTTAGGCATGCAGCCCTTGAGCAGAAGCATTTGTAAAAGTTGCCCTTGCTTCCTTGTTTGACATTGCATGTGCCAGTCAGCCAATCTGGCTGGAAGTCTGGTTTGTCTACTCTATTTATTGTGACCGTGATGTTTATTCCCTCCTGGCCTTTCAGAGACACTGAACGTTAACCACATCCTCTCAGGGGTAACATCAGTCTAACCAGGTGCTCTTATGTGCCTGTTGGCTTTCACCCAGCTACTAGCATAAATACTTATCTACAACCTTTTTAATTTTCAGTACCAGCAGACTGGCTGTACTTCAGTTAAAATGCAGTCTTAATAGAACTACTGACGGGTTTTAAAATCTATTACTCTCAAAGTGTTGGTGTAGAGGGTATGCGTGTCCCTCTGGCATTCTTCATCTCTCCTCAGAGCAAGGGTCACACATACCATAAGGTCCCTGATGTTCTGCAGAAGCATGTAGCACCCTTCTCAAAGCACATAGAATCATAGAATCATAGAATCACTAAGGTTGGAAAAGACCCACAGGATCATCCAGTCCAACCATTCACCCTTCACCAATGGTTCTCACTAAGCCATGTCCCTCAACACAACATCCAAACGCTCTTTGAACACCACCAGGGTCAGTGACTCCACCACCTCTCTGGGCAGCCCATTTCAGTGCCTGATCACCCTTTCAGAGAAGTAGTATTTCCTAATGTCTAGCCTGAATCTTCCCTGGCGCAGCTTGAAGCC
>PPHD01014771.1:0-16493 GCA_002909625.1 Bambusicola thoracicus | reverse complement strand
TGAGCCAGGGATCCTCTCAAACAGATGGCTGAATGTAACCTCTAGGTAACTCAATTTCATCTCCTCACTTGCTTACTGAACAAAGTCAGAAAGGGACACACTAAGTGGGACAGATGGAGCCTGTTGAAAAGGCAGGAATAACAAAAAACTACTGGAGGATGTATGGGCACTGATGTTAAAGTAATTTAAAAATGTATATCCTTTACATAAAATGCTGCAATTGGCAGGGCATAATGCTATAGCACACATGTAACTGCCAGTCTCTATTGACAAGCACCACTGAAGCCCTACCAACCCAGTTAGTTCAGCACTGCAGCATGAGCTCCTGTTGAGTTACCCACCAGGCTGCGCAAGACTAGAGGATGTTGTTGCCTGGGGTGCAAATCCACCCACTTCTCTGTTCTGCAAGTGATCTGCAAGGCTTCAGTGTTATAAGTAGCTTATAAGTAGCATAGATGAATTTTCAAATGCAGCCTATTACCTTTTCAATGGTCTGTTATTCAATTCCTCAAGATCAAGGGTATCATCACTGTAGAGTTAGGTTCATCCCTATCCACATTCCCCTTTCTAAGGGAACAGCAGCTACATGCAACCTAGGCTTAACTCTCTTATCCTAAGAACGTTTTTATTATCTTCATTGGAAAACATAACTATTCCACACACACAAAAAAAAAGGGGGCAAGGGAAAAGGGTAACACATTTTGTTGAGATACACCAGCAAGTAAGCATATATACAGAATATCTAGTCCAGAAGAAAGTACCTACACAAAAGTCCTAGCCTATATAAACCTGTCTCCCTCAACTCCATAGTTGGAAAAGAATAACCTAAAAACAAACTAGTTTACTTGGAGTAACAAGGAAGCCCTGTAAGCCTTTTCATCCCTAGACCTAAGGAACCACTTGAAGCAAAACACACACACACAAACACACATATCTATACCATTTTCTCCACCCCCAACCCAGTTTTAACTGTGTATAGAATCTAAAATAATTTATTTCATGTATTGCAAACTGGAAAGAAAGTCATGAGTACTACTGAAAAGTTAGTCGGCCCACTACTCAGTTGCATGCCTTTTGCACAACTTATCATTACTTAATTTCTCTACTTTCATGTAAGTGAATCTACTGGACCTATGAGGGGTTTTGCAAGTACTGGTTTAACACACGAGATAAAGTGAAAAAAATGAATTTGACTCCAGATAAATAAATAACTCTGGAAAATAAGTTTTAAAGCTTTTAATTCTTGGGTCAGAGGAGATATAGATTCTAAACAGTCTGGGGTTTGGCACCTGTCTGGTGCCTTCCACCAGTGTTTGTACCATCATAATCAATCCAACTGCACTGACCAAATTCATCTTGTTAATACACACTGACACTCCAGCTGAAGCAGAGAAACTTTGCTAGGGCAACTTCCACCATCTGTGGTCCACTTCATTAAGGTGAGGCATTTGTAGTCTAAGGCACAATCTCTCAGGACAAAGCTACTAAATAAGTGTGCACAGAATAAGCATGGGCAGTACAATTACAAACAGCTGCAATCAAACAGCAACAATCACAGTGAAGGGATGACAAAGCCATTAAACCGAACACTAGCATTTACAAGCATGAGAAAATTCCACAATATTTGCCACAGATAGCACACAAATGAAATACATATAAAAACAAAGGTTTCTGTTAGATAACTAAAACAGACAGCTATAGTATACATTGAACAGTCTTATTCAGCCAGAAATCCCACCACCACTCTTCCAGATCCCAATCTCTTGTACTCCTCCCCTGCTGTTTCATATCCCCAATTGCCAATAAACCTCATTAGCCTTTCTGCATGAGGCACCTGCTAATCCACCCATCCTTGTTAGCACATTGAAGAGCATCTGGTGGTCTAGAGACAGAGGAAGTTAAAACCCTTAACTCCTTGCATTCCAGACCCACTCACTGCCAGGTATTCAGGTCATAACATTACCAAATAGAAGAGAATTGCCCAGAATAACATCTCAAGCATAATCTCAACTACACATGCAAATGAGAGTGTTGAGAAGTATCTGAACCTGAAGCAGTCTATACCAAACACCTGACCACTTCTCAGGATTCTCAAAAGGGTAAAGAAATTGTACTGTCCAGATTTTAGAGTTAGAAAAAGCAAATGTAGGGAGATGAAAGACTTTTCCTGAACAGGAACATTTAGATTTCATATTTTAAATTTTGGGAATAGATTCATTTGTTCACATTCTCTACAACCCATGCATAAAATCCTATGGTCTGGTAGCTGTTTTGAAAAAGCAAAAAGAATTCGATATATCTTCAGTTTAAAAAGACTGAAGAATCTAAATCAGGGGATCACTGTGACAGAAACTATGTGACATTGTTTCATATTCTTCGAGCTGTAAATGTAACAAGAAATCCATTGTAGGATTATGCAAAGTGACTTCTTAAAAACCTGCAATCACAACAGACAAAAATGGGGAACAGAACAAAAATGTAGTCATGTTTTCACCACTAGAAAACAAAGGGTTCTACTGAGGAACAGTCCCAAGAATAAGCATGAGGTTTGTGGCACAGCCAGGAAGTAAACTGGACAAGTCCCATTCTGCAGCTTTTATTGAAGGGTTCAACCATAAGTATTGAAAGGTTTGATAAAACAATTTTGTCAATATAGCTTGACAAAAAGTTGATGACTTGTTGCTTCAAGTCTTGATTTACAAGAAAGGACTAGTGAACTTAATCTCCTGTGTTTAACAGATACTATAATTAACATGTTCTTAAAGACTCTATATGAAATTCTGATTTTTCCAATAGCATGTACATAGTCTTACAGCAGAACACCAGCAACACACATTTAATTCAAAGCAGTTTCAACTACTCGTCACAGGGAGGTGGTAGTTTATTCCTGAGCAAAAAAAAAAAAAAAAGTCCTGCTCTTGTTATGGTTCCTGAGCAAAAAAGTCTCGTTCTTGTTATGGTTTAACCAGCCTTTTGTACTAGCGAGACCCTGTGGCTTCACCATCCAGTTTTTCTAACTCCAGCTTTCCAGACAACAGGTTCTGCTCCCTAAGGGGTGGGGAAAAAGCAGTAAGGTTTGTTTTTCCAGCACCTGTTTTACCATTAAAAAAAGAAAAAACAAAAACAAACAAACAAAAAAAATCCTGTCAAAATGATCTTGGTAGAACTCAAACATCCTTGAAAAGCTGACTGGGTAAATATGCATCCAGCCACATGCAGACCTGATCACAGGTAAGTCATCAGCTGTTATAGCACAGATTTACTCCTACCACTTCTTAGCGCAGCTGTCCTGGTTTATACTGTGCATCAATTTTTCATATTGAAATTATATTAAGCATCTCAGAACTGCTTCAAGGCTCTTGGAGAACAGTTTACAAGTATTTCAGCACTCCTGTCACAAGGCATACTTTGATGAAGGGAAAAATAACCCTATGAAAATACTCTTACAATGAACTAGGAAGCAAACGTATGAGCATCATGCTTTCTACTCAGCCTTTATAGCTTGATTCATTTCACAGCTCACATTGTTAAGCCTTATGCTTCTTGTCTTATGGTATAGGTAGAATAAGAAAAAAACAAGTGTATTTTTAACAAGTGTATTTTTAATAAGTATCTTGAAAGTATGAAGCATCTCCTGCATTCAAATTTCTGCCAGCCAGCCTAATATGTTCCTATAGACAAATAATTGTATTTGAACATGCTTCCCCCCACAGAGGACCATGTCTATGCCATGTTTCCACTCCTAGAAGTGGAAAGATATTTAACAAGTACACATACATCCTACTTGTATCTGCCTCATTTGAAAGTTCACATTTCTACCAAGATAAGCTGGCAAAGCTTTTTGACTACTGATAATAAGATCTGAAAACCTGCTGGCAACATAAGCAAGGAATCCTCAGTCTCTCATTCTTTCTATATAGTTTTGTCACAGAAAAAAATGAACTTTATAAAACAATATCCTTCATATAGTATGCTTGTGTGCCATTCCAATCTGTCAAGAAATTAAGTCTAAGTACTACAGTTCTCATATGCTCTGTTTTCTTCCACATTTTATGGTTTCCTAGTCTGCTTGAGTCACACACAGGCAGATGTGAAGAAAGAGTGAAGCAAACCAGGCAGGTCACTGAGCACAAAAGCTTAGAATTCCCAACTTCAGCACTAGTGTGGAATAATCCATGAGAACCACACATGCCGAAAGGCACAAATCATTTTTTTTTTTTTTTTAATAACAGAAGTAAGCTCTTTAGTAAAAAAAAATGCATGAAGAAGAAAATATAAGCGGAGGGCACTGCAAAATCCTTTGCATCTAGTTAAGAGTGGGAAACTCTCTCAGCTTCAGGAATTGTATGCACCCAGCATCAACAGATAACTGGCCTTTTCCCTTCTGAAGTAATTTCTTCCTGTCCCAACCTGGACAGTCAGTTTAGCTGGCTGCTCAGTCAGATAACTCAGATAATTACATAATGCTGGAATGATTAACTTAACAACATGCCCCATAGCTGTGGCCAATTATAACCTACATGAAGTGCAGCAAAAGCACTGGAAAATAAATTGCACATTAGAGAAAAAAATAATACTTTCCTGAATTAGAATAGTAATATCAATAGAATGCAAGCATAACATACACAAAGATAAACCCTAGTCTTACATTTCACTTAAAATACAAGAAGTGTAATGGTGAAGGAGAACGTCCTTACAGATTTAGTGCCCAGCTACTAGGATCAACCTACGGAAAGGACTTATTACCAGCATGGAGAAGCTCTCTTTATATGCTCTAAGAACAACAGCTCATCCTAGGAACCAGTAATTTTCTTTATACAAATATTGAAAATGCAAGTTGTTAGATACCTTGGATTTCTTTTTTCAGTTAGAGAGAATAAAGCATTTTAACTAAGAAAACTAGTAATATAGTGGAAAAAGTCATTAATAGCTTTGCTTCCCTGCAATACCAATTCTTCATATGTTCATTCATTATAGTTGACAGTGACTTCAAATTATACAGGAAGTCTGAATAACAAATGTGATATTTTTAACAGGAAGCATTATTTTAATAACAAAATGAAGACAAAAAGACTAAAGATCACACATCTTGGCCATACACAGTATTTAAGAAGTAGCTGTTTCTGATGTAAAGTTTATTAACTTCTATGTAAAAACATTGTTAAGTTTTTAAACTTAAAAAAAATCTAAAATAGGCATTTACTTTGCCTTCATTGTGTCTAGTGTGCTGAAGACAAAAAAATAATGCAATCAGTATTTTTCCAAAATGGACCATGTTTATTTGGGTTGGCAGCAGGGAGAGATTTTTGTTAGTTGCATCCATGCCCTGCCACCTGTGGTAAGGAGCTTGTTTTGTAACAGAACAGCACTGAATTGTGGATGAGTACTGGTAAATTTAATTAAAAGTCACTTCAAAACCAACATATCCTGTAAGCATCTCAGGAAGTCTATACGTTCATCATTAAACTCATTAGCAAGTTTATAAAATCCAAAAACAAAAATTCTGTTCAAATATGCATGAACACACACAAAAAGCAACCACCCCCAATAATGCAAATTCTCTTGGACCTCATGTATGGTGGCAAGGCCCCCGGAGTAAGGCAAACATGAACGACCATCTGTTATTTTTGTCTGCAAAGCAGCAACTTCCCCCCTGATGAATCTTTGATAGCAGCCAAGCAATGGCAGCAACTGCTGCGGCAGGAACTGACAGCCAACAGTCCCAGCCTCCATCTCTCTCCTCACTCATCCTGCATGTTAAATGGCTGCTTCAAACCCAAGAGTAGCACTTTACATATTAAAACCAAATATGCCTTTTCTGTGCTTTCATTTAAATTGCAGCAAATGAAGGGAAGTGTCAGGGAGCAAGTGGAGGGAAGAAGAAAGAAAAAGAGTTGAAGAATGAAGAACCCCTCAGGGAGCATTCACAGTGCCAAAGAGATACTCATTTTCAAGCACCATCTGTCAAGATCTACTCGGAGATTTTTCTTTCTCTGTATTTATTCCCTCCCCCAGGTTTTACCATCCCACTGCTTCAATGGCTTGAGCAACAAAATGTTATCTTGAGACTGAGTAAACCACAGTGAGATTCAACTCCAATCGGCACGGTTTGGATGCTGGAGACATTTGTCTGCAGTGATAGACTTAACAGCTATCTTTCATTGCTGCTATGGTACAAGTTTGTAGAAAGGAAAGAAAAATAAAGCCCTGAGATTTGCCCCGAAAGTCTGAGTGAGTCTGCCAGTTGAGATAACATCCTTCCCCAGATCAGCTGTGAAAGCATCAACTCAACCTCCATGCAAGTAGTTGCTGAATGGAGACAAAGAATTTCACAACTCAGTTTTGAAACCTTTTTCCACTCTATTTAAATCTATATCATCTGATTTGTCAAAGTTATTTACTGAGATGTAGCAACTTGAACAGGCAATAGGACTTTCTGATCTTCCTAGTAGAAGTTTGTATTAGACAGCCCTTAGGTTACATAGAATGCAAATATTAGATTTATTATTTACTAATATTTATATGCCATCTTTAAGTCATGCATGGTAACTCCATTGAGAAAGTAATGATCGTGAGAGATCACAGGTTGTCAGTCCTAAGTAACAACGTATTTATCAGGAGTGATGAGGGCAGCAAGGCCAGTGTTTCTGAACCATGAAATCCAGTACTGCCAGAATGATTGGCTGGAAAAATAGCAGTTGTATTTTACCAGAAATTCTGGGCATCCTACTTCATTTGTGGATTCTTTAGTCAAATCCAGAAGCCTTTCAAGTTCTCATACAAGCAGAACAGAAATAGGGTTGGAAAAAGCTACTTAAGGATAACCACTAGAAAAGTGGCTACTTTCCATTTGGAATTTTCCATTGGTTATAGTACAGAGATTCTGAAGTCAAATTTGGAGTTCCTCTTCCTCTATGGCAACCCATATAGTAACCAGTGGACTACAGTCTAACAGCTTCTCTTGAACACAATTGATTAATGTAGTTCTTAACAAAGGAGATCCTTCATGAAACCATCAATATTTGGACACATAAACAAAGCAGAGGTTGAGGAGGAGACCCTCAAGCAGGCATGTTTATGGTGAAGTGTCAAAAGGGACCATTTATTTACTATTTCACTCAGAATCTAGTTTAAATTGTACCAGTAAACATTTCTGACAATGTTCCCTGAAAAGGTTCTGTCTTGGTCAGTACAAAACAGATGCATAAGAAGGTTTCCCTGTCAGCTTTAATTGAAGGATCCTATAGTTCAAAACCATAAATTCAGATCGAAAATAAACATTTCTGAAAAAGATTGTGAAAACAATGCATCACAGTTAAATTTACCAGCTTTTAATATTATAGGATTTGCATTTTTGAGCTTTTATGCTTAAGCATTACAACTGGAAAGCATACACCCACCTAAAAAGATTAGGCATACAGCTTTTTTACTCAAGGTTGGAAAAAAAAACTAAACAGAACATCCAAGCATCATTTTTACCATTAAATAAGCCAGAAGAGTTGGTATGAATAAGCACAAACCCGACCTTCCAGAAGCAAGTGAAATCCAGCCATTTTGCCCCCTTCTTATTTAACTAATTCATTTTCTGACATATTAGATTGTTGTCCCTTCATCAATGCTTATTCTTTTCATAGAAAGTTTATTCCTCTCATAGCAATATCAAAGTCTACTTCTGAGATAACTACATAAATTACCCTGCTGTTCGCGCTATTATTTTATTGTTCAGTGACCCCAGAACAACCCAAGAAAATATAACAGGATGCCAGTTCAACAGGATTCTGAACAAGGTACTCAAGCACTCAGTTTTAAGCATCCAGAGTGTGCATCATCAAGTAAAGTGAGACCATTCAAATCTGTGGAGATGTTTGCGATCTATGCTGGGACCTACAGAGGATTTCCAAAGCACTGCTAGATGCAGACAATTGTTCTCTAGAGTTATCATGAAGAAGGGGGAACATTATTATTCCAAAACAAGTATTTCCAAGCAATTAAGTAACAGTCAACTCTTATATCTAGTAGGTAATAGAGGAAATCTTCAAAAAATTTTACCAGCAGCCAATGACCCTACCCAGGAGCTTGATGCATTGTGCGAAAAAAAATCTCATTTATACCCATTTCAGAGCTTAGAATCATAGAATCTTTGGAGTTGGAAGGGACCCATAAAGGTCACTGAATGCAACTCCCTCCCAATGAGTAGAGACACCTACAGCCAGATCAGGTTGATCAGAGTCCAGTCCAGACTGACTTTGAATGTCTCCAGGAACAGGGCATCCACCTCACCTCTGGACATCCTGTTCCCGTGCACCACCACCCTCACTATAAAAAACTTCCTGGAGAATCTTGATCTCTCCTCTTTTTGAAACCATTTCTCCTCTTCCTATCACAATAAACATGGCTAAGAAGTCTGTACCCTTCTTTCTTACAACCCCTTTTAGACACTGAAAGGCTGCACTCAGGTTTCCCTGGAGCCTTCTCTTCTCCAGGATTAATTGCCTCAGCTCTCCCAGCCTGCCCTCATAAGGGAAGGTGTTCCACCCCTTGGGTCATTTTTGTGGACATCTGGGGAGTGTGTCCAGAGGAGGGTCAATCTCTCCTGTACTGAGTTCTCCACAGCTGGATGCAGTACTACAGGTGAGGTCTCACTAGCGCAGTATAGAGGGTCAGGATCACCTCCCTTGCCCTGCTGGCCACTCCTCTTCTGTTGCAACCCAGGATACAGTCAGCTTTCTGAGCTGTGGAGACACATTTGTGGCTCATGCTCACCTTGCCATCCACCAGTTCTGCCAAGCCTTTTCCAGCAGGGCTGTGTTCTATCCCTTCTGCTCATACCTATAGCGGGGTTTGTTACAATCCAGGTGCAAGAACGTTGCACTTGACTTTGTCAGACTTCATCAGGTTTTCACAGGGGCCCATTTCTCAACCTGTCTTGGTCTCTCTGAATGGCATCCTGTCCCTGACTTTACATTCAACTAGCTTTACAGTGGATTTATTTTCCTACAAAGCTTGTGTCTGAAGCTAAATCATTACCTCTTCCAGTTGTGTATTTGCTAGACTGTTACTTAGAACCCTAGAACCATTAAGACTGGAAAAGACCACTAAGAACATCTAGTGCAACCATCAGCCCAACTTCAACATGCCCACTAACCACGTCCCTCAGTGCCATATCTACACAGTTCTTAAACACATTCAAAGGATAATGACTACACTCCCCCCTGGACATCCTGTTCCAATTCATTTCCACTTTTTCTGTGAGTAAATTTTTCTTAGTATCCAAACCAATCCTAGTTACAGGTTACTTCATCATGTAACTTTTTTTTTCCAGATACACAACTTACTGCTTTTTCATTCCAAAAAAAAAAAAACCCTAGAATTAGAACATGGATAAGTCAAAAAATTTCATCACCACTAGCAGACATTGGAACCTTCTATTTCCTAGTTCAATTGATATTTCACACTTATCATATCTGTAGGATCAAAATCAAGCAAGAAAGAGGGTTTGAAAGTAAAGCGTGTAAAACATAAGTAGACACCAGTGGAGTTGGATTTGCTGGATAAAATTCATAATACCATTCTTTGTATGCAACTACAAATTTAGGGCATTTACCTATGTTTTTACAGACATATCAATCACATCTGTGATTTCAACAGCACTATTCAAACTATTAAGTTGAACACATACATTGATAATTGCAGATCAGAGCCAGACTGATATCATTTATTACTATAGCAGGTTCTTCTTCCAACATATTTTACTTCTACGCACAGAATCTTAATCATGAGGGGGATATTATTTTCACTGTCATTGTGTCATTCTAAAATACAACTTAAGGGTTATTTGCAAAAGATTTGAAGTTATGGTCTAGGGCACTGGAGATTTCATCTTAATTCTGCCTTTTGGAATTAAAAGGAGAATATCAATTTGTCCATGCCCATCTTCTTAAATATTACGTCTTCTTCCAAGAAAAAGAAAATTTTTTATTTAATCTGAAGAAGTTCACAGGGGTGTGTTCATAGTCAGTAGCTCAAGAACTTCTCATGACTCATTACTTCAAAGAAAATAATTAAGAAATTTTATTCAGCAACAAATTTCTGAAGCACTTAAAATACTAAAGAAGAATGTAATAAAATGATCATAAATAACCATAATACTGTTATTATACCTGGTAACCAGCCAAAGCCTTGCAAAGAGTTTGCTAGTAATCTGTAAAATCCCTTTACAGATAGCATTTTGTAAATGAAGTAATGCTACTTAAAGCAAACAGTAATTCAGAAAGGAGTTAAGACTTGTACTTACACAAGTAGTGCATCAGGTTTTGCAAGCATTTCTAGGTAACAAAAATCACATGCAGTATGTATTACCTAGCTTTTACAGTATTTCACATGAACTGTGAGACCACACAGCTTGTGTGGCTTTAAGTATAAATTTGTTTATACTATGAAATCTCTAAGTGACAGCATTTGTTAAAAGATCTGGAGTACATTTTGATGTACTTTACCTCTTCTCTCATTTTATTAAATCATTTTTTTTCCCTTTCAAAGGTACACATGCTACAGCATAAGGAGCAAACTGTTGGCAGATGGCATTAAAACACCACAGTCTCATAATTGAGTCTTATATTCATACATCCCTGCCAGTTTGGAATCTAACTGCCAATAATACAATACTGTGATATTGCCACATCCAATACAATTCTATGTTGCTGAAGTTACAACTTAAATCCACTAGTAAATTCTATTCTCCCAGAGCAAAACATTTTCTCTATTCCATTTACAAACAGGACTATAAATACATGTTCAGTAGTTCTATTTTGAATGAAAACTGAACTCTCCTCCCCAAAGAGCTCTCACACACTTATTGACAGTGCCAGTATGAAAATGCTAGGTTCTGTTTGTTTTGTTGCAGCACTTGTTTTAGATTTCTCTTAATAGAATGCAAAATGGCACAATTGACATAGTAAATGCTTTTGAAAGCCTGCTGAGCTAGGAGTAAAATACAGGAGCTTTGTCATATTGATTGCCTGAAGTCTACAAATTCAGAAGACTTGAACAGCTACAGCATCTTCTTCTGAATCAGAGGTAGTAATTGTAATCTGAGGTGAAGCAGCTAGGACTACTACTCATTCTTCCCATGACTGCTTTGAGGTAGAGGTACATAGACATAAAGTGTAAAAACCTCATTCCAAGTATTCCAGAGACTATAACATCTTGTGATGCCTATTGCTGTAACTGGCTGACTTCCCATTGTTCTGACCTTTAAAATTCTCAAGCATTTCCCATAGATTCATGGACTCATTTTAGAAAACTCAGTTTCAAGTAGGGAGGGAGTTCTTTTCACTGTTGATTAAATAGAGCTTAATACTTGAACTTATGTCCAGGTATGCTGATATTTATATAGGTGTTTATTACCTGGATATGCATACATACACTAATATTCCAACCTACCGCAAATATTCAGCATGCAAATAAGTGCATTTATAAGTATATAGATTTTTTTAAAACCTACCACTCAAGTGTAGTTCTCTTACAGCTGGACTGCAGTAGTTATTCTTGGGAGTGCAGACAACACTATCACATGAGCAATCCAAGTCAGAAAGAGGATTAAACAACATACAGCTGGTGGAGGACAATTACAGGGTTTTGCAGAAGCAGTCAAGTAATTGTTAGCAGTTATCAAACATAAGTACTTTTGGTTTGTCAGCATATTTTAAGGTCTGCTAACAGGAAGAACTTGCTGGGTACTTTAGAGCTGCCACTAATAAACGGGATTGCCACAGTTTTCCTGGAATGGACAAATTAAGATTACCTCGATACTGCTTTTCATTTGGACTCTTAATTAGATGATGTGAAGATGACAAAGTTTTCTCTGGCTATGTCCTGACAAAAGCAATAGATTGCAGTTTGTCTCTGAAAGACTGATACAAAATAAAACTGATAAGGGTGTAGAAGATTTAGCAATTTTCAGTTTTATATGATCTTTTAGAATATTGAAACCAGAATGAACACACCTGGGCAAATATGTAGTACTGGTTATGCAGTAAACAAGCCTGTATGACTAGGTGAGCACCAATTGTGTCTCCAAGTCTCAGTCTCACCTCACAGCCTCCAAGCTTGATTTTTTAAAAGGTGGATTCATACAATTCTCATAGTCTAGGCTAGCAGTTCTAACCTCAGGCACCTCAGAAGTTTGCCTTCAAAAGCCCACAGGACAGAACCTTGCACATAGCTCTGGTGAACTCCTAGATCTGAAGGTGAACAGCATCTGGGAGGAGTGGCACAGGCTGATCGGCAAGGAGCAAAGCACAGCAAGCTAATGACCCTCTTGAGGCTATGACAGCCTGGGACACCCAGAAGTCAGTTACAAGTTTTTTTGCTGAGTCCACTCCTGACAATGATGATTAGAAAAGTCAGAGAAAAGAAAAATAGAAGTCCAAGGTGACCAAAGATCTTGTACTTGGATGCTGCTTAAAGTAGTGACATACGCCTTGAAAACCTGACATATTTACTCAGAAGACATATTGCTGAATTCAGTTATTTCCCATAAGGGATGGCCAGAATGAAATTACAGTAAGAACTAATGACAGTTCAAAGGAGGGAGGAAGCTTCAAAATGTCAAATGGTAGGTGATGGAGCAGGAGGGCCAACTGAGAATGGCATCAAAGACCAAAGGACTTAGTCAAACTCACACAAACTGAATAATAGAATAGCTGAATATCTGTTAATACCTGGATTTATTCTACTGCCTTCTCAATGTATATCAAAGCGCACATGTAGAAAGCATGCCTAAAAAATGGAGGAAGATGATGAAATTCCTAATGTAAGGAAACAAATGAACAAGAGATTCAGGAAAGAAACCTAGTTTCTAAAATTGAAGGAAGACAGTGGTTTGTCCACATATTTCCACATTCCTATGATACAAAAAAAACTTTCTAGGACGTTCTTAACATGTGCTGCAATAAGATACCACATTCTCAAGTTCCACGCAGTATGAGCCATGGCCTTGCAAATTAAGCTCTTCTGACTTAGCATTGTGCCAGAATTGCCAAGTTTTATTACCTTCATGAAGTATTAAAGCAACAAAAAAGCATCTATGACAGTACGCTAGCATTAGGGAATGAAGTCAGAACATCTAGTCTGAAATCGGTGTGTTAACAATCCCAGATGAGACAAAATTTATCACAGAACAGGATATAGCTACGCATTATCTGCTAGAAGGCTTTCATTTTTGAACACTCAGTATGGACTGGCATAGTTAAGTAGTCCTTCTCAGATACCATTTGGGTTTTCAAATGCAGTTTGTCCTATTCATTTCAACAAGAAACCTCTTCGTCAAGGTAGCATTCTTTGAATTTGATCTGGTGTGAAGTAACATAGATAATTTATGTTACAAACAACTAATCAACCAGGTTAACTGTTCTTCACTGAGTTGTGCATTATGTATATTCTTGCAAGAATTACATGTATTCAAATCAGTTATCCTTTCCCATTCATGTTTTACTCTTCTTATTCCACTACCTCAGATAAGACTGTCAGTTCTAATGAACAGAATAGAACTCTTCTGCAAGATACAAAACAATGAAGAAAACACCTTAACTGCTAGATGTCATTAGCCTGTCTTGACCTAAACAACAGCATCTGTGTCAGTACTTACCTACAATTAAGCCCCAGTCACATTAGAGAGGTGTTTGACTGAATGTTTCAGTATACCTTTGAAGCGAGGGGCTTCATAGGGGTTCTCTGTGCTGCATATGCTTTGACAGTGCAGTTCTTGCACTAAGCACATGCAAGTTTTGTGTCACTACTTAATGTGTATGTGCCTGCAATGACTTTAAAGTGCTTATAAGTGTTAGAATGTGCCAGGAAATGTGGTTCTTATCACATGTAAATCATTTACAACTAAGAATTAAAACCACCAAGTGCTAATCTGCTGCCCAAGTGAGGAACACATTTATATTAAATAAAAACCTCATAATCCAAAAGAGGATTTCTGTCTACTAGAAATTAGTGTTCTTCCTTATGCTATGAAATACACCACTTATTTCTAAATGTTTTAACTCCCTAGTCCATGCTGAAGTAAGCTACAAGTAACCCGTAAGCAACCCACTAAAACCTAACAAGTTGTTCTGATAATGGTTCTTTAATAGACTATCCCTAAATTCTTCTGGTCCTGTCCCTCTGTCCCCACTTACCTTCTTGAACAGTTTATTAGTAAGTCCTTTAATAGGCTACAGTGCTTAACTGAGTCAGATTCATACAAAGAGAAACAGTATTTAAATACGTTGCTTGAAGTATGTACAACTATAAAAGATGTAAATCACATCTCTTCCTGATACCACTTGGTTGGCTTCTGTCATATGCTCTCAGAGAGGTTAAGGTATTTTATCTTGGTAATAGAAGTTATATTCTATCTCACATAACTTCATTAATTTCAAGCCTGAAGTAATTTAAAGAAAAAGTAATAGAGAACTATTAATTTTAGTGTTCTTATTTTAAGAACAGAAAAATAGAAACTTTGCCTGTCAGCTTGATTTTCATCTTGACTTTTTTATTTAAGATTAGGTAAAGTAAAAAAAGGTGAAACCACCGAACCTGGAAAATAAAAAACAAAGGCTACTCTATGACAGTGCTGTTTCTAGGAATTACTTATAGAGCAGCCCACCTTCACTGGGGCAGAATTTTTATTTATTTATATTTACAAGCACAGCATGTAGGCACTTGTTAATCGCTGGTGAAAATGCATAGCTAACGGTGTTGACTACGTTGAAAAATAGTGTTTGAGAATTTGCTCTATCAAGCAATTTTGTTGTGTTCTTTGTCCTAGTTTTCATATAAATAAAAAGCATTACTTTCAGAGCAACCTATGTACAAGTAGTGAAAAGTTCTAAAAGAAAAGTACAGGTTAGTCAAGAGGATGTTATTGTTTTGAGCATTATTTATCTAGACTGGAACACAGAATTTTAATATGAACACATGCCCCTTTATCCTCTAACATGCCTCTACAGCACAGCAAGAAATTTTTATCTTTACATTCTGCTTCCACGGATTTCAGTGGTGCAGGAGTTTCCACCTCTTCTGAACTGATTTGTAATGGAGTTTGGCACAGCTCTGTCTTTATCAGCAAGAAGTATCAATGAGTTTGTACATGACCCCACATACAGTTTACGCTGCACGTTACTTTCTTACAGTGCAGTTTGTATATCACAACGTGCAGTGTCTAGGCATTGGTAAAAATCATTTCACAGTGTGTGGGAAGAATTAGAATGATCTCACTGTCAAGAAGATTCATTCTTTGTTAGCAAGAGCCTTCTTGTTAAGGGAATGGCTGCTACAACAAACAGCCAGGTCACCATCAGTGGGTGTCACTGAAGACTCTGTGGCAGCAAGAAATGAATGCAAATGAAGGGAGATGAACAAAAATTAAGAGAATCAGGTAGTCCTGCAGCCACCACAAGAGCTCCTACAGCTCTATCTTATCATTAATTGTCATTCAGTTCCCCACAGCATTCTAAAACCTAGATGATCAGATAATAAGAGGTTGAGTGGTATGCATAACATCAAGCTGATTAAATTTGTTTACTGATAATTCTTTCAGGTTCCCGTGAATATCATGTAATTTTCAAGGTTTATTTCAAACAGATTTTATGTAATGTATTATTGACAACATCCTCATGGACCATTTCTACAATGTCATTCAGGATAATTATTTCACAACAGATTTTCAGTCTCTGATTCCTGTTGGGATTTGTTTTTGCATAAATTACAGAGCAGAATATTTAATCAGCATCCCCATTAGAACCCTATGGCTTATTTTTAGGAATAAGAAATGAGAGAATGGATAGATTTCAGGACAAGTGAGGGGAAAGAAAAATGTATTGTTCAATTGCTGCATTGTATTTTTATCAGCTATATTTTCTAAAGCACAACAGGGCTAGATGCTGTCCTGCAGCATCTTCACCTTTTTTTAAGAAATAAACACAGGCGTTAATCTTTTTATTGCATTAAATTAAATATTCATCCTAATGAACCACATAATGTGGAGTTAAAAACAATTAACATTTATACCACATTCTTCCTATGTCTTAAAAAAAATGGAATTAGCCCTTCTTTAATAATGCCAAAGCAATAATAAATTGAAGGATTACTAGCATGGGAAATCAGATTTTTTTCCCACATATACAGAGATGAAGACTGGACAGTCCCTCGTATGCTAAAGCTGATAAATCCTTATGCTTCAAAATATTAGCATGCATTTACTTAAGTAACATGCTGCATAGTTTGAGTCAGAGTTGCATACCTTAGAAAAATAGTCCAACAAGGAGACCAATACAGTCCTGGGGTTTGGCAATATACCAAGAGCAAAAGAGAAAAATGTGAAAGTTGCTCTAAAGGATCGCAAGTTGCCCACTAACAGGGCATTCAAAAAGAAATTAAAACAAGCACTCAGTCTGATCAATTGGAATCCATTTCCTTGAATAGGACAAAACAAAGTATTTGCC
>PPHD01014770.1:0-10955 GCA_002909625.1 Bambusicola thoracicus | reverse complement strand
GGCTGTCCCCCCTCCCTTCCCCCCTCCGCGGTTTTGCAGGTGTGACCCCCGCTCCTCGCGCGGCCCTCGGAGCCCCCCCCCGGCCTGGAGAAGAATTGGGGCGCGGGGCCTTCGGCAGAGCATCGCCCCGGAGCTTTCTCAGCTGACTGCTGAGAGATGAAGAAGTTCTTCGACTCGCGTCGGGAGCAGGGCGGCTCTGGGCCCGGGTCGGGCACCAGCGGCGGCGGCGGAGGCAGCGGAGGGCCCGGCAGCGGTTACATCGGCAGAGTGTTCGGCATCGGCCGCCGCCAGGTGACGGTGGACGAGGTGCTGGCGGAAGGTGAGAGCCCGCAGAGCTCCATCCCTTCCCGTTGGCAGGGCTGGGAGGCTTTGGCCTTGCCCCCGTGCTCCCCTCTGTCCCTGCTCCCCTCGCATCTCCTTGTTGGTGGTATCTGCAGCTGATGGCATTCCTGCTTTTCCCACGCGTGGCTTTGGTTTAGCTCTTGTTTTTTAAGCGTTTTAGGAACTGCTGGGCTGTCAGGAGTTTCCTACCTTTCCCTTTACTCATTTCTTTGGTTGGAGGAGAAGGTACTGTAAATAAAGACCACGGTGGTCTTTCCTTGAACTTCCTTCAGCCCAAGTCCTTTGGAATTTACATAGGAGTAAATTTCCTGTATGTGTTTGTCAGACACAAAGGTTGGGTTGAGCTGGCTGCAGTTTGGAGTGGGGGATTGCTGTTTGCGTACTTTTTTAGGGGGGATATGGAGATCCCAACTGCGTTTTCTTCAAAGTAAGCCAGTGACAGAGCTGAGGATGAGCAGTAGGGGTTATAAAACTCTGGATGCGTGCAGTTCTTGCAGTGCAGCAAGGTGCTGCTGATGGATTTGTTTGTTTGTAACTGATGCTGCAGATTTTACTGTCGTTTTACATTCTGTTTGTATGGACTGTAGGGGATCTTATGAATGTTTTTGGCTGCCAAGCTGAGCCCCGACCTTCAGAAAGATGTTGGCCTGCTTAGACCTGCTCCGCATCCTTTGCAGTTTCAGTCCAAAGCAGTGTTTTGTTTTGATCTTGTAACTGTGGAGGTGAGGTGGCTGCTCGATGGGAACCGAGTGGGAGGACTTGCGTTGGCTTTTACAGAAAGAGCCTTAAAATGGAAAAGGAACTCTGTGTGCGCTGTGGGTGTACGGGTTTGTGAAAAAGTCACCTCAGTGTAGAAGAAAATAGATCTGTGACCATCTCTTGGGTAGGTTCTGGTGCGTGCTGAGCTGAGAGGAGCATCAAGCTCAACCTTTAAACTGCAGTGGTTTCTTTTCCTGAATTGAAACATGTAATATGAATTTGCCTTGGCTGATACTTCTAAGGCCACTGTGGCCCTGGAAGCTTTGGTGCTAGATGCGTTAAATCTGAGACGCTGTCACAGTGTTGGTGGTTGTGGTGTTGTGGTTTTACTTATTTTTTTTAATGCAGATTGGCCTCATCCTGGTTATGTGGGGGAGCAGAGGCTTTTTTTGCTGATGAATAATCTGTTGGCAGGTTCTGCCCGGGTGCTGGCAGTGCTGGGAAGTGAGACTGCCTGTCCCTGGGCTCTGTGCTGCTTGGCGTGCCCAATCCACAGCCACCAGAGGCATAGGGTGATAGCAGAGATTGTGTGGGCGAAGACAATGGTGGAGACATCCTGAAGGAACTGCTGCTTGTTAGGGATTTCCCTGTAACTCCTGGGTCCTTGCCTGGCCTCTGGGGCTGCAAGATCTGCTTGTACAGGTCAAGCAAGGTGTATTAGGCCTGGAAAATAGGTGCTGTATTCTTCTTTCCTGACCATGCTCTAAGGCAAAGCACTTTTTATTTTTTATTTCAGCAGCCTCCCAAAGAAAATGTGCTGAGCAGGTATTTTCTACGCAGTGTGGATATTGAAAGGTAGGTCATCTCAGGAGACAACATGGGTCATAAGTGCTGCAGCTTTGCATACCTCTGGCCTTTTGGATAGCTGTCTGTGCTCCCTGAGTGCTTGTAAAATATGTTTTTTCACTGACTCAGCTGGGGAGCTGAGCCCTGGCCTACTGAGGTCTGAGTTCTCAGCTGAAGAACTATTTTGTGCATACAGTGAATTTTGGTGGCTCAGCAGTATTGCAAAGGCAACTTGTGAAGTCTTGGTTATTGCTGCTAAAAGGAAGTTTCCCCTGGGAAACGCTTCTGAGGATGAGGAGGAATATCTCTTCTGGGAAGGACACATCTGCCATCCCCATTGCTTTAGAAGGGAGAGGAGGGGCCCGTGTTTTGGCGCAGCAGCGAAGCGCAGAGAGCAAACAAGATGTAAAAGCGGCTTAAAAGAGGGAGTCTCTGAGATAATGATGGATGATGTAGGGGAGAGTAAGTCACAAGTCTGAGAAACTGGTTGAACTAGAACTTTTGGCATTAAAGTGTTGAGGTTTACCACTGGCAAAGATGTGACTGGTCATGTTAAGCATGCTGAGCAATTGTGCTGGAGAGTAGTGTTCCCGGGCCAGGCTGGGGGTCCTTAATGCAGCACTACGATGTGCCAGATGGCAGACATCTGCATGTGTTCTTTGTCTTTTGGCACAGATCCCCCAAAATATCCAGTGCAGTTGGGGGCACCCCCAGTCCCCTGTCTGGATCCTCGCTTTCTCGGGTAATGAGGAACAAATCAAGGACCTTCCTTCTGGAAGGAATCAGATGGGGATAATATAGATGGAGCAGTTGTTTGTCTCTGGTGGTATAATGCAGGTTAATTGTCTTTTTTTTATTTTTCCAGTTCTTTTATATTGTATTTCAATAGGTGATTCTTGGTTGAGTCTTTGTAGTCACTTCCCTCCAATCCACATCAAAGCATGAATAATATCTTGAAAGATTCCTCTCAGAGTTTTCCAGAGGATTAATAACTCCAGGAGCTCTGCGAGGCCATGCAGCATCACTGGGGCTGCAGGAGGGCTGAAGGGGTTGTTACTGATATCAGTGTGATTTGTTTCACCCAGCTGTGAGGTGAATGCCCAGGAGACACCTGAATGTGGGAGGGAAGGGAGTAAAATAAACTTAAATTTGTCAGTTGTGCTATTACACAGGTTGTAAAGAAACAGCAAAGGCTTTGTCACAGCTATCTTTAGCAGATCTGTAGTTCTCAGTGCTTGTAAAGAGCTTGTTGAGTGTGTGAATGTACAAATTATATCTGGTGGGGAAGGTGACCCCCTGAGCTGCCTGTATGTGTGCTTGGGCTGATTGCAGAGGGCTTGTGCTGGCTGCTGCCTGCCTTACCCCCAGTGTTCCCTGTCCCTGGACTTCCTGTGATATGCAGCATCACAATGTGAAGTCATCATCCTTCTTCTGCAATAACTTTGACTTTCAACAAACTCCATCCGAGATAAGTCTTGCAAATTTGCCTCATCCTCAACCAGTTCTAGGGTGGCTGGGTTCAAGGTGTCACTTGTAATGTTTGTTTTGTCAGTTATTGCCTTCTGCTTTCTGTCAGGGGCCAACTACCAATCAGCTGACCGCTAACACTTGGATTAGGAATCAACTGTTTCTCCTCTTGGAATGGGTTTTTCTTTTTATACTTTTGCCCTTGCTCTTTTTGTGTACCATGTGAAGCAGCACTGAGCTCTGGACTGGTGGATGGGGGTAGTGGCTCCTCTGTCTCTTAGTAATCTGTGGTTCTTTTAGTGTACAAGCTGGGCAAACTGATGAAGAACCCCAAGTGAGTTACTGAGTAAATGCTGAGGTGTCCCAAGTGCTTTGGGGCTTTTATCAGTGTGGATTTTGCTGGAGCAGTGTATGCCATGTCCTTAGCTGTAATCAGAAGAGTGTGGATGGATTTAACTGTGTAAGAAGTTGTACAGCCATGCATTGTCTGTGCTCTCTTGTGGGTTTTCTGCAGTACGTCTGTGAAGGGGTCTGGGGTTGATACACGGAGCAGAGTGGTATCTTAGCAGCTCTGTTAGCTAAAAGCAAATATAGTGGCTGTGTTAGCCCAGCAGAGCTATGGGAGAGCAAGTTTCCTGCAGTCGTCTTCGCAGGAAAGTCTCTTCTGTAGAGAGACAACCGTTTGTGATTGTGAGCCCTGCCACATCCTTATGAGGTTGTGTGCTAAACCTCTATTTGGAGTCCTATCAATAGCAAATACAGGCTTAAAGCATCCAACTCAGATCTTGCAGAAGAGTTCCAGTAGCTGAATATGAACAGGCTGTTAACCTCTCTCTGGTTGCAGCCCCAGCGGTGACATTTTGGATCTCCGAAGAGCAGGTACTCCCACAGTGTTTTTGTTGTGCTGTGGGCCTTCTCCTCTTTGCTTAGTAGCTGCCAGCAGTTGAAGAGAGCAGGTGCTGGGTTATAAATGTGCTGAAGACAAGCTGGAATCCACTGTGGGGTTAGCACTTGCTGCTTTCCAGGCTCTCACACCTGCATTAATCATGGCTAACAGGGGTCAGAACTGAGTAGGTGCTGTACATTTGCATTGAGACTGGAAGCTGCTTCCTTTGAAGTTTTTTTTTTTTTTCAGTGGAAATTGGGATTTGGACAAACTGTACCCACTGGAATAGCAGCTTGTCAACTGCAGGACTTGCTGCTGCTCTGGAAAATCACAAATGATTTGATTTGGTTTGTACTAAGCAAGTGTTTACTCATGTTTCTCGTGTGGAAGGAGACGGGAAGTCTCTGAGCAGAAACATGCTGTAAGCAAGCTGAGCTTACAGAGCAGTTCTCGTCTGATAACAAGAGGTGACTGAGTAGATAACCTTCCCAGGAAAGTATGCCTTCATTCTTGGGTGGGGATAAGTGTGAGATATCCTTGTGAGAATAACAAGTGAAATCAGATCCCATTGCTGTGCTTCTTTGAGAATAGGAACAATGCTGACAACTATTTACCAGCACGAGGAAAAGACTCTGAAAGGCTTAAGTGAAACACAGCTATAAGGTAATTGTCTTTTTGGTGGATTTTTATCATTGTGGCAACTTTCCCTTTTCTCCTCTTGTGGGAGATACAGGAGTTGCTGTTAAGTGAAGGTTATTGCTAGCTGTCTATAGTATGATGCAGTAGAATGGAAGCAGAGGAGAGCTGCTGTGGCTCCTCTAATGTTAGGATCTTTTGGTGCCCTGTTGCCAGAGTATCTGAGCCCTGCAATGGTCTCCAAAATTGTCCTTCCATTCCTTTTGAGGCTGCTGGGAAGAATACCAAGATATAAAGGTGAAACAATGCAGAATATGTGTTGTCAAGTCAGGAATTAATCTCTGGCCTCCCAGACTGAGTGCCTTAATTGCAGTCTGTGTTTTCTCTCAAGTGCTATGTCTGTGTGCTTTAAATGGTATGCTCTTGGCACACGTGTGTGATTTGGGCATACATTATGCTTGCTCTGTGGCAGAACCCATGCTGACATCAGGACCCCAGGCCATCTATCCTGACTTTTTTTTTTTTTGGAACAAGATCTGGTTTAATTCATGGTGTTGCAGAAACGAATTATGTGTGACCTCAGATATATTTAAAAAACAGAGAACTCAGCTGCTGATGTTTTTATAACCAGGGACTTTGTGTGCATATGCATCCACCTTGCTCTGAGCTGGAAGCTGATGCTGTAATGACAGGTGGATCCCATCTCAGTTTGTTCATGATCAGGAACATGCTGCTTTTACTCCTGTTCAGTGTTTGTAGGGTTGTAATAGAGAGGAGACCCCTGAATCTGCCCACATGCTATTAAAAATGCAACCTGGCATGCTGTTGCAGAGGGTGTAAAAGTGAAATGTGTGGTTTTGGGAAGCTATGTAAATGCACAGCTGTTACTCAGACCCTGACCTTTCAGCTTGTCTCCTTCTGTAAGGTAAACAATGCTTGCAAGGTTGATGTGTGCTTTTGCTGCACAGCTCAAATGATGGCAGTGAAACAATTCCAAAGCTTGTCCATTGAAGTGCAGAGTGCTCCGTGAGAGGGATGATGTGGTGTGGTTCATGCAGGCTTTCCCTGGATGCCAACTGCTGCTCACTCAGTGTCACAGTAAGTCTGATGATATATACCTGTTGTCACAAAGACCTGATCCAGTGTTTAGTTGCTGCTTTGGAGGAGTGAGGTGGATCAATAGGAAATCCCTGCCTTCTGGCTGCAGAGTGTTTGTGTGCAGGCATTTCTGGCTGCTGTTGCCCCTTGGGCTGCGATCTGCTGACTCTCCATGACCTTTGGCAAGAAGTGTCTGATACCAGAGCGTGTGTGATTTATTGTATCTTTCACGGGGCCAATTTCTTAAACAGGAAATATCCTTTTAAGTTAGGAGAAGGTTCTCTGTAGGGGAGTGAGCGAATCACAGAATACTGGTGGGTGGACAGAGTGTGGGTTAGCGTAGGGTGAAGGAGGGGTAGTTTGGCAGTGTGTAAGGGAAGGGACTTCACAAGCTTGGGTCAGTTTTGGTAGTCCTGGTGTGTTCTGCTGGCAGTTGGAGCCACTCTTTTGGCCTTTACCATAGCTTTTAGCATGGGAGATGTCCTTGCAGGTGGATAACAGATAAATGAGTTCACCTTTCTGTTTCTCTACCTGCTGACCATTGTAGCTTGAGCTGTTGTGCTGTCTTTCCTCTTCAGAGAAGAAAAGGCCTCATGGAATTTGTGATTCCGGGCATGGTGGTTCTCCTCTGCAGAGCAGGCAGACTGCTGCTGGAGGGAAAGGTGCAGAAAACAGTTTAACAAATGAGAAACTGAAGCCCGTGAAGGCTCACTGACTTGAGAAGGGCTGCATAGACAGTGATCAAGCTTTCTATTAAATGCAAATGGAACTCCTTGTCTGGTGCTTTAATCAGCGTGTGGTTAATATTCATGTCACTGAGGAGCTTTCATCATGGGCCGAGGCCTGGTGTCACATCCAGCAAACCCAGAACAAAGTCTGCCCGTGCTCCTGGGAGGTGCCTGGCTGCCCTTGGCTGTGCTCAGCATCTGCGTGTAGTACTGAGAAACGCTCAGTGCCACACTTGAGGAGTCAGACGTGATAATTAATGCACAGTGTCTTCTGATGATCTGCTGTTACTCAGAGACCACATGAAATGCACAAACTCAACCTCGCTCACGTAGCATTCAACAGAACATGTGACAGGATTAAACACGTATTGGATTTCTTTAAAATTAAAAGGATGCTATTTTTGGAGCAGACAGATGGTGGTTTTGTACCTTTTGCTTTTGTTT
Source organism: Bambusicola thoracicus (assembly GCA_002909625.1). Taxonomy (NCBI): domain Eukaryota; kingdom Metazoa; phylum Chordata; class Aves; order Galliformes; family Phasianidae; genus Bambusicola; species Bambusicola thoracicus. Next base: position 3,809 of record PPHD01014770.1, on the reverse strand, counting down.
TTAAACTTAACGGCGTGTGAAGCACTTGCTTTGTACCTTTTGTCACCGAGCAGGCTAGAAATGTATACAGCAACCTATTAATGCAAGTTGGGTTTCTTAAGCAGTTATGTAATTTCATTTGAGCTGGTGAATTAAATCCCTGATATGATGGGACTTATGAGTAACAGTCACAAGACTGCCATTTTGGACCCCTGCAGCCCCTTCCTGTGCTGGGCGTCTGACACACGAACCTATTCACATCTTCCCTTCCTCACCAGTGTATATGTGGAAAAAACTCTTAAGCTCTGTTCTGTGTAGGGCTGATTTTTCATTTCCTTCTTTTTTTTTCCTTCTGCTGAATGCTGGACAAATTGCTGCTGTGTTCCTGAGTGGTCTGAATTGCCTGGGAGCTCCTGGTGTGATGGTAGATACCTCTCTCCATCCTTGGCATGTGCTTTGGAGTGTAATTAGCGTAACCTACAGGAATATTATGTAGTCCTCAACTGGCGTTTTGGGGTGGTTTGGTGAGATGACACTTCTGTGGCTTGAGAGCATTCCTGTGGTCAGACTGGTGACCTGGGGATGTTGAAGCCCTTGCAGTGTGACGTAAGTTGTAAGCTAGAGCGTGTGTTAGTTACCTCTTCCACGCTGCTTTGCTTAGCAGAGATGGCTGGATGCTACCATAGTAATGAAAATTCCTAAGTGTCTGCCTTGTCTGTTGCCATGAATCCTTTGTGGATCCTTGCAAAATTCCTTCTCGTGTGCAGTTTGCTGTTACCATGGCATGTAAGGGCTTCCAGTGTGGCTGGCCCTTGCAAACAACTCCAGTTGAACAGCCCTTGTCCTGGCCAGGCTTGCTTTCTTCTTCCTCTCCAGCCCCATACGGTGCTGCTCAGCCAGGGCTGTTGCTCTTCTCCCATCCTGTTGATGGGATTCTCTGCTTCCTTGCCATTCTGCTGAAGCTTTCCAACTGCACGTGGTTGCAGCAGTCCATTCCTGGCTTTGCAGTTCCAGTCACGTTCACCCAAAAGTCATGCTCTGCAGTACATTTATGCCATTGCTAATTTCTCTTGGAGGTGAACGAGGTCTCAGATGCCATTAGCATCTGCTTGGAATAACAGCAGCTGAAATGTGCTTTTTGAGGGCTGACTGATAACAAGTGATTTTTTTAAAGCTATGAGTTATTCATGACCCATTAATTTTTATTTATTCTAAGTCTTACACTGGAGGTTCACCCACTAAAATTGTCACAACAGAGAGGAACTGAATCTGCTTTGCCAAGTAATCTACTTCAGGCGCTGCGTCTTGCTGCTCTGTAATAAAATACTGCTCCACCAGTTTTGAGTTTCCAAGTCTGCCTGTCAGGGAGGAATCAAGTGGATGCACAGGACTGCCTAAGCAAACCTACCCGCATGAATCTCTAAACGTGCTCCCTGTTTTGCAAGCTAATGCACTTCTGTAGCCTTTAAGAACTATTCTTCATGGAATTTCTACTGCAAATGCTGTGAGATTAAATACCTCAAATGTAAAGTGCCTGGACTGTGAGCTGCCTGCATTCTGGGTGGGTGCATAGTGTGAGGAGCTATTGCTGCCCTTGAATTAGAGCTTTGTAATAGGGAATGCAGTTAATGCACAGGAAGAATCTTGTCATTCAGTTATTTCATTCTTGATGGCAGAGATGAGTTTACTTTATTTTTTAATTCCCCCTCTTTCTCTGCTCCATTGTGACTTACAGGTTCCTTTTTTGACCTCCTGCAGGGAGTTGGCTGAAGCTGAGGGATTGTCATCTTGGGGAGAGTGATGGACCTTGAAGGCCTGTTGTGAGATACAGTGCTGGAAAAAGAAGCGTGGGGAAATGAAGTTAAACAGTTTTAAATTGGGACTATCGAAACCCAGAGAAGTGAGGGAGAGGCAGGTCTGCTTTTCCCATGCTGTCAATGCAGTGAAAATGCTTGTGAGATGTTTTGAGGCTGTTCTCATATATGAGTGTTACAGCTAATATAAATGCTCATCCCCAACATCCCAAAGAGCTGCAGTGAACAGCTTACTGAAAATGAGGGGAGGTGTAATGAGAGGAGGTAATGACTGTGCTTCTCTCCTGCATTGGGTGACTCTTCTGGTTGTGTTGTGCTGCACAGTGCACTGTAGGCACTCCTGGCCACGACTGCCACACTGACATTAACTATGACATTCTGTGTATTTCAAAAGCATGCAGGCGAGGGTGGAGCCTGTAAATCTAAATCTGGCTTGTCGTGGCCTAGTTATTGCAGCACTGACACTGAGGGCCCTGTAATGATGCTGTAATATTGGATAATCACATTAAGATTCTCAACTATGCTAAGTGTGTGTAGGACTGAGTCCCTGCTTTACTCTTGCTGAGAATCTGGCCCATCACCTCGGCGAGTTTAAGCCTTTGTTTTACCCTGGGAGAAGTTCTGTGTTAAATATGTTAGATGCTCTATTAAGGGTTGTCTGGTTGTATTTAAATACCAGAGCTGAAGTAATGCTACAGCTGGAGCTGTGAGAGCTGCTGCTTTCCTGAGCTGGCAATGAGAGCGGTGCCTAGAAAGTGGGGCTTGTGCTGTGCACCTTGTATTCTTTGCCTTGGTGGTAAGTATTGTCTATTGGATGTGTGACACTGGAGATATTGGTGCAGCTTTTTTCTTTCTTCCTCCCCCTCACCTCTCACTGAATCAGTTGCGCAGCGGTTAGGGTTTGCACCCTGCACAAAACTCCATCTCATCAAGTCAACAAAACATGCAGAGCGTATTGCCCATTCACGGAGACCAAATTCATTCTAGCTGCAATGCAAACTGTATGGAGTATTTTTTTGCTGCTTTAAATGCTTATCAATGATGGAAGAACGTGGAGCCTGATGCCTGAACCTTGAGACCTGGAGCTCCAGGGCTGCATGTGCTGTTCCCATCTCTGCCCCTGGAAAACACAAGGGTGAATGTCACTTTAAGATCTGCACTGCTCAGAGCTGGTGTTAAAATCAGTATGAACCAGGTGAACTCAGAAGCTGCATTGCTTTCCCAACAGTCCTTTCCTCTGAGTAGAAACAAACCTTGAAGGTTTGTCTTGTTTGTCCTTCCCCTGGAGAAAAAGGGTTGTGCACAGTCCTTGTGCTCTGCAAGGAGAGAAGGGAGGCTGCTGTTTCTGTGGGCTGAGTTTAAGTCAGAGCTGTCTTGACTTCTTACAGGTTGCACCTCTGTTAAAACCTGCAAGCATGGTCACTATTAAATTCCCAACCTTGCTGTAAGTATACCTACTTAGCAGACAGAAAGTTAGCTTAAAATCTTGTCTGAGGATATGTGGCCTTCAGCTGATTCTTCTGCTGTCTGTTCCTGCTTTAGGTTTCCTGCCTTGGAATGCTACCTGTTCTTTATACTTCATCTAGGTGCTATTTCCTCTGAAGTTCTAAAGCTCTGACTTGTTCCAACAGCCACTTAAATGGTGAGAACTTGGGTGAAATTTGAATGACTGTGACCATCCCAGTGGGCAGGGATGGAGCCATTGCAGCTGGAGTCAGTGTGTTTTTTTTTTAATCCTTTGCCCTCCAGATAACGCTTCATTGTACAGACTGTTTAATTGGCAGTTGTTTCAAGATCTGATGTGATAACTTTCCCAGAGCAGTTCTGTCTTCAGGCTTGAGCCTTTTAAAGTGCTGTTCAGGGCCAACGAAAGCAGCTCAAAGTGACAAATTAATCCACAGCTTAAAGCTGAGTAAACCCACCACATTCTACTCTTCAATAACAGTAACTGCTATTTTGTGGTGTTTAATTTCTTGTGTGGATGAATATCCTAAGACAAGACATTAAGAGCTATAT